>PVJH01016500.1:0-42530 GCA_004026705.1 Nesogale talazaci
TCTGATTTTCCAGAGAGTGGGTTTCCTGTCTCTTCCTGGATGAAAAGTTTGCACCAGGCTGCAGGAGATGAGGGTGGAGATATGGCCATTTAGGCACTCTGGGAAGGTTCATTGACTCCCCGACACCAATCTCACCCTTGATTTGTGGGGGGGGGGGGGCGAGAGGCCTTCACTTTCCAAGTCCTGAGGCTTTCTCAGAACTGTATCAAACTGTTTCATTTATTTGAATATAAATGATCTTACAAATACACTAATGTCTTAAGTATTTCTGCTCCTCTAAGTTATTAACTCTTTTGTTCTTCAATCAGAAAAAAAAAATAAGGTTGGAACTTTTTATCTGGTATTGTTATTTCTTTTCCTTGAAGGCAGTATTTTTCCTTAAGAGTTTTGAGGTGGAGAAAAATGGATTCTTGTGATAAATCTGCCGTGCTGTCTGGTGCTGCCTTAGAATCATTTAAGCCTAATATTTATCAATAGTGGTGTTATCTATAAAAACAAACAACTCACTGGCCATGGAGGAGATTCTGACTCAAAGTGCCCACATAGGACAGAGCACAACTGTGCCCGTGAATTTATAGGAGCAAAAAGCCCCATCTCTCTTTCAGTGGGGTTGTAGGCAAGGTATTTACCATTTTAAACCTCAGTTTCTTCACCCATAAAATTGTGAAATTTGTGCAAGACTTACAAGAGCACAGTTTTCCTGCGGTGATTAACTAAAATAATGGATGCAAAAGTACTTTCTAAAGGAATCTACTGGGAAATTGTTGTTATGTGCCATTGACTCTGTTCTGTCTCATAGTGACCGCATGTACAACAAAACAAAATGGCAGCTGGTCTTCCCCACCCTCAACCATTGTCCTTGTGTGTCACCTCTGCTGCCGCCACGATGTCAATCCATCTTGTTGAGAGTCATCCTCTTTTTTTGTTGTCCCTCAACCACACATGATGTCATTTTCCAGGCACTGATCTCTGCTGATAATAACCCAGTGTTTGCCAGGTGAAATCTCACCCTCCTCTGGTTCTAAGGAACATTCTGGTTGCACATCTCCCAGGACAGATCTCTATTTTCTTTTAGCAGATCATGGCATTTTCAATTCTTCACTAGCGCCATAACCCAGATGCATTGATTCATCATTGTTCTTCCTTAGTCATTGTCCAACTTTTATATGTATATGAGGCAACTGAAAATACGATGGCTGGCACAAGGGCTATCTTAGTCCTCAAAGCGATGTCCTTGCTCTTAAATACTTTAAAGAGATTTTGTTCAAAAGATTTACCGGTGCAATGTGTCGTTTGATCTCTTAATGGCCACTTCCATAAACATTGATTTCAGATGCACACAAGATAATTAAAAGCTTTGACAGCGTCAATATTTTCTCCATTTTCATGATGTAAAAATTGATCTGGTTGTGAGGATTGCAATTTACTTTATATTGAATTGTAATACATATTGAAGACTATAATCCTTGAACATCATCAACAAGTGCTTCAAGTCCTCTTTTGGTTTCAGCAAACATAGTTGTATCATCTGCTTATTTAAAGTTTATAATAAGCTTTCCTCCAAATCCAATGCCCATTCTTTTTTATATAGTCCTGTTTCTCTGACCTTCTAGAAGTCCACAATATTTTTAATATTCTGTCTATACCATAATTCAAATATATCAATTTTCTTCAGCCTTCTTTATTCCTTGTCCACTTTTTCTAACCAAAATAGGCAATTAAAAACACTATAAATTGCATTACACATTCTTTAGTCCTCAAAGTGACATCTTTGTTCTTTTAACATTTTAAGGACAGCTTATGCAGCATATTTGCCCAATGCACTACATTATTTGATTTCTTGATGGCTGCTTCAATGTGCTTTGGCTTTTTCCGTGTCTAGCATGGTGCTGTCTATGGATCCAGTTATGAGAATTTTTGTTTTCTTTATGTTGAGGTGTAATTTATATTGAATTGGGTTCAATTCAATTGGCTACAACCTTTGATCTTCATCAATAAGTGAGTCAAATCATCTTCACTCTAATCTATCAAAGTTGTTTCATCTATATACAAATTATTAATGAGTCTTGTGTTAATCTGGGTAGACTAGAGAAATAAACCCATCAACACTCATATGTGTGAGTAGAGCACTATATACAAGAGCAATTGAATATTGAGAAAACATCCCAGTCAAATCCAGATCGAGTCCATAGTCTGATATTACCCCACATATCCAATACCAATCTATAAATTTCTCTTCAGATTCATGCAACACATGCAAGTGTATCTGAATCACAGATAAGTGGGTGGAAAGTCTTGTGGATCCAGTGGCAGTGGAAGCATCTTAGCACTGACAGGGCTTTCCATATGGCTTCTTCAGCTCCAGGACTCTAGTGTAACTCCATGTGTCTTGTCAACAGGAATGTCTCACCTCCAGCAAGCTATTCTCTGTAAGCCTCCATCAAGCTGCGACCGATTCACAGGCTAAACTCCTCCCCTCATTCTTGATAGTCTAAAATTAACAACAATTATGAAACTACCACAGGCTTCTTCCTTCAGTCCTATTGCTTCATTCTTCTTCATGTAGTCCAGTTTCTCAGGTTAAGTGCTCAACATACATATTGAATTAGAATGGGGAAAAGATACAACCCCTGACACACACCTTTCTGGTTTTTAACCAGAAAGTATCCCCTGTTTTCATCAAATGACCACTCCTTGGTTTATCTGTGATTTCTACATGAGCACAATAATTTATGGTTCACACAGTCGAAGGCATTTTCACAGTCAATAAAACACAAGTGAAATTCTTTCTGGTACTCTCTGCTTTCATTGCTTTCTCATTGCAATGATATTCTTCATTCCCGTTGTTTTTATTTTTAACCATTACACACCAGGGTGCTTTATTGAGCTTGCTGATGGATACCTACATGGACAAATGGCTGTGCACAGGAGCAGGGGTAGCCAGGTCAGGGGTGAGGGAGCAGGTCATCCAGCAGGGCAGGTCTGGAGGGTTCAGCATGGTGCAGTGGCTAGTGGACTCCTAGCCCATCAGCTGTGACAGGGCTCAGAAGCTAATCACTTTGCCCATGGCAAGAAGAAGTATGAAAGTGAGGCTTCCCAGGAGGCCGAGGACTGTAGAGAAGTTCAGATACTTGGCGGTAGGTATGTGGTTCTGGGCCCAAAACATGTCTCCCACCATCTTCTAGACCAGGGACTTCATAGAATAGGAATATGCCAGGAAGCCTAAGCAGCAGCAGTTGGGTAAAGAGCATGTTGAAGAGAGACCAGACGACGTGGTCTGGGATGATGTGGTCAGGTAGGACGTGGTCAGACACGTGGGGTTCGCTCTGCATGTTGATCACGGTGGACTGCGTGGGGGCTGTGTGGTATGGGGCCCGCATCCTATCCATCTTGAGCTCCTCTTGAGCCATCTCCAGGGTATGAGGACACAGAGATCTGTAGCCAGATGCCATGTTTCAGGGGAGCTTTCAGTGTCCTGACTCGGTGTGCCTGCTGGAAGGTCTCCCCTGGCACTCACTGTCTTCCTGGGCCTGATAGAATGGTTCCTGAGGCGAACCTCCCCAATCTGCATCCCAGGTCTTTTTGAATGCATCTTGAATTTCTGCCAATTCCCTGTCAAGTTACTGTTACAACTATTTGAAAATTATTTTCAGAAAAAATTTACGTGTGTGTGATATTAATAATATTGTTTTATAATTCCCACAAATTGTGGGGTGACTTTTCTTGGGAATGACATGAATATATGTCTTTTGAAGATGGTTGGCTAGGTAATTGTCTTCCAACTTTCTTGGTACAAACAACTAATATTTGACAAGGGCTAATACACATTAGATAGGCAAGGGATAGTCTCTTTAACACATGGTATTGACATAACTATATCCATTTGTAGAAGAATGAATCAGGATCATTA
This sequence comes from Nesogale talazaci, assembly GCA_004026705.1. Taxonomy (NCBI): domain Eukaryota; kingdom Metazoa; phylum Chordata; class Mammalia; order Afrosoricida; family Tenrecidae; genus Nesogale; species Nesogale talazaci. The sequence continues at coordinate 3,911 of PVJH01016500.1, forward strand.
CATCTCTCCATATACAAAAATGAACTCAAAATGGATGAAAGACCTGAATGCAGATCCTAGAACTATAAAGAACATTGGTGAAAAAGTAGAGACAAATGTAAAGACTTTGATGCATGGCATAAAAATATTATCAAATGTAATAAGAAACATGCATACAGCAGAAGACAGAATAGATGAGAGAGATCTTCAAAAGATTTCACCAAGAGTAAAGGGAAAACTCACAGACTTTCCTCCCACACAATGGATTCATTCCTAAAACCTACAGAAAGCTACAACACTTCAACAAGCAAAAGACAAATAAAAAATGTTTTTAATATGTAGAGGTGATGAAAGTTTAACAGAGGATATTTTTACAGCAATTTTATTGGGGACTCTTATAACAATCCATACATCATTTGTATCAAGCATATTTGTATATCTGTTGTCATCATTTTCAAATCATTTTCTACTTGAACTCTTGGTAGAAGCTCCTCTTTTTACCCCCTCCCTCCCCCACACTCCTACCCTAGTGATTCTTGATCAACCATAAGTTATTATTATTTCATATCTTACACTGCTGTTGTCTCTCTTCATCCTTATTTCTTTTATTCATCCCCTTTGGGAGGGGTGCTATATATTCAACCTGTGATGGGTTCCCCTTTTCAGAGAAGACATCCAGGTGACTAACAAATATATGATGAAATGCTCATGATCACTAGCCATCTGAGAGATACAAATCAAAGCAATGATGACAAAATAATGATAATTTGCAAATTTTCAAGGATTCATACGAGAGGGGAAAGGAAAGAGAAGAGAATATAGGGAGCTTATACTAAGGAGGATGTTTTGAGGATGATGATAGCAACAAATGTGGTTTTCATACAATAGATGTATGTATTGATTGTGATAAGAGTTGTATGAGCCCCCAACATAATGATTAAAAAAAGAATCATGATTGCACTTGCTCAACAGTTGAAGGAAGAGTCTCAAAGAAAATGTGAAGCAATAGAAAAGCTAGTAACCTCTCTACAGAAACTCCAAACAGAAACCCAAAATTCAAACAGTAATATAGCAGAATTAAACAACACTATAAAGAAACAACATGAGGATATAAAAGAACAGAGAAACAGAACTGAAGAGATGGAAAACCTAATTAGTAAAGTGGAAGACAAATCTATAGATTCTAACCTAAAAGAGGAACAAGTATCAAAGAAACCAAGAAAGGCTTGAGAAAAAAGTTAGACACAATTAAGAGGACAACCTGCATCTTACAGGGATTACAAATACAAGAGAAAACCTAAAAATTCCTCGAGACAAACTAGGATGATAACACTTTATATTAAAACCTTTGGGACACAGTGAAAGCAGTAGTCATGTCAATTTATACCAAAAAAGAGGAGACATCTAAAATGAGCACCCTAACACAAGAGCTTCAAGAACTGGAGCAAGAACAACAACCTAAACACTCCAACAAAGTAAGGAAAGGAATTGTGAGGATCAAAGGGGAAAGAGACGAGATGGAAAACAGAGAAAAAATCAATCAACAAGTTAGGAAGCTGCTTCTTTGAAGGGATTATAAAATAGACCATTGGCATAGTTAACAAAAGATTTTTAAAAAGATGCAAATACCCAAATAAGAGATGAAAATGGTGATACAACAGATCCAAAGGAAATAAAACACATAATAACACGCTACTTTGAAAAAGTGTACGCAGGCTGAGCCCCGGTGGCGTAGTGGTTGTGTGCGGGACTGCGGCCCACTGGGACGGAGGTTCAATTCCAGCAGTGGGGCTGGGCCTCCTACTCCCACCACCAGAAGCAGTGATGCCCAAAAAAAAAAGAAAAGAAAAGAAAAAGTGTACGCACACAAATTAGACAATATAGAAAAATAGACAGGTACCTAAAAACACACCATGCGCTCAAATTAATGCAGACAGATATTGGAAAACCCCAAGAGATCCATAACAAAAGGAGAAATAGAGAAGTTCATGAAGATACTACCAACCAAACAAAGTCAGACAGTTTCACTGGGGAATTCTACCAAATGTTCAAAGATTTGACAGCAGTACTTTTTCAGAACATAGAAAAAGACAACATACTCCCAAACTCATTCTATGAAGCCAACTTAACACTGATATCCAAGCCAGACAAAGATCCCAGAAAGATAAAAAATTTTAGGCCAGTATCCCTAATAAACATAGATGCCAAATACCTCAACAAAATCCTGGCCAATAGCTTTTCAAATGGAATTTTTCTCTGTTGTTAAATGCGTCAGTGGTCTGTTTTGCTTCTTATCTTGTTGACTTTTTCCCATTGATTGTTTTCTCTGTTTTCCATCTCGTCTATTACCTTTTGACCCTCATTATTTCCTTCCTTACTTTGTTGGAGGGATTACGTTGTGGTTCTTGTTCCGGTTCTTGAAGGTCTCGTGTTAGGGGGCCCACTTTAGATTTCCCCTCTTTTTTCATTCAACAGCATATCAGAAAAATCCACCGTGATCAAGGGGGATTCATCCCAAGTATACAGAGGTGATTCACTATTTGGAAAACAATTAAAGTAATGCACCACATCAACAAGGCAAGAAATAAAAAACGTACCAATGGATGCAGGAAAGGCATTTGACAAATTCGACACCATTTCTGTTCAAAATACTAAACAAAATAGGAAAAGAAGGAAGATTCATCAACAAAATAAAAGCCAAATATGTGAAACCAATAGCCAACATCATGTTCAATAGGGAATAGCTAGAAACGTTCCCACTGAAAACAGGGATGAGGGAAGGATGTCCCCTAACCCTCCCTCCTTAAAATATGATGGCGTGAGTCAGGTGCACCTTAGTCCTTAAAGTGACACTTTTGCTTTTTAAACCTTAAAAAAAATTATTTTTGTTAGGTGTCGTCAAGTAGGGTATGTAAGTCATAGCAAATTGCATACAACAGAATGAAATGCTGCCCGGTCTATTCCATCCTTGCAATTGGTATCTTTGAGCCCATTGTTGCAACCACTGTGGTAATCCACAGAGGGGCTTCTTCTTTTCCCTTCCCCTCCACTTTCCCAAGTATAACATCCTTTTACCAGGGATAGGTTTCTCCTGGCAACATGTCTAAAGTATGTGAGGAGGAATATCACCGTCCTTGCTTCTAAGGTGCACTCTGGCCTTATTTCTTCCAATACAGATCGGCTCGTCCTTTCATCAGTCTGTCTTCTCCAGAACCACAATTCACATGCACCCACTCTGACTGATGCCTCAGTTGTGAGGACTTTGGTTTTTCTTACATTGGGTTGTACTCCATACTGACGACTCCAACCCTTGATCTTCATCAGCAAGTGCTTCAGTTCCACCTCACTTTCAGAAGCAAGGTTGTGTCACCAGCATATTGCAAGTTGTTTATAAGTCTTCCTCGAATCCTGATGCTGCATTTTTCTTCATATAATCCAGCTTCTCTGGTGATTTTCTCAGCATAAATTCAACATGCGTGGTGAGAGAACATAACCTTTCTGCACCCCTTTCCTGATTTGAAACTATGCAGCATTCCCTTGTTCTGTTTGCACAACTGCCTCTTGATACATATAAAAGGTCTGGGTAAGCACATGAAATGTTCTGGTCCCATTCTTTTTAAGTTTATTCATGGTTTCTTAAGGTCCACACAGTTTAATACTTTTGCCTAGTCAATGAAACACAAGTAAACATCTTTAAGCTACTCTCTGCTTTGAGCTAAGATCTATCTGATATCAGTACTGATAGCCCTTGATCCGTGTCATCATCTAAATCTGGCCTTAACTTCTGACAGTTCCCTGTCAATGTGCTGCCCAAACATTGGTGGATGGTCTTTGTTGTTGTTTTGTTGTTTTGTTTTTTGGGTATCACTGCCCTCTGGTGGTGGGAGTAGGAGGCCCAGCTTTTGCTCCTGTGGAGGATGGTCTTTGTTGTTGTTTTGTTGTTTTGTTGTTTTGTTTTTTGAGTATCACTGCCCTCTGGTGGTGGGAGTAGGAGGCCCAGCTTTTGCTCCTGTGGAACCACTGCTGGAATTGAACCTCCATCCAGTGAGCCAAAGTCCTGTGCACAACCACTACACCACCCGGGCTCAGCCCTGGTGGATGATCTTAAGCAAAATTTTACTTGTGTGTGCTATCAATTGATAAAGAACAATATTACATTGTTCTACAGTTTGAGCATTCTGCTGGGTCATTTTTCTTTGCAATGGGCATAAATATGGATTTCTTCCAGTCAGCCAGCAAGGTAGTTGCCTTCCAACTTTCCTATATAGACAAGTGAGGGTTTTCAGCACTTCTTCAGCTTTCTGAACTATTTCAGTGGGTATTCTATCGATTTGTGGAGTCTAGTTTTTGGATAATGTATTCAGTGCGGCTTGAACTTCTTCCTTGAGTACTATTGGCTCTTGATCATATGCTCCCTCCTGAAATGATAGACTCTCGAGTGGTTCTTTTCGGTACAGTAACTGCATTCTTTTCATCTCTTGATGCTCCCTGCATCATTCCATATTCTGCCTATAGAATTTCTCAAAATTGAAATTCGAGGCTCGAATTTTTTCTTGACTTCTTTCAGTTTCAGATATGCTGAGCGTGTTCCTTCCTTTTGGTTTTGTAGGTTCTTGCACATTTCCTTTCCAACTGCTCTTCGAAATTTTCTGTTCAGATCCTTGACTTCTTTCTTTCCTCTATTTCCTTTACCTACTCTACAATTAATAGCAAGTGTCAGAGTATCTTCTGACAACTATGTTGATCTCTTTCTTTTCCGGTCTTTTTAGTGATTTGTTTTCTTCATGAATGAAGGCCTTGATATCTTCCCACATTTCATCACATGCGTACAGGTGATTGAAAATACCCTAACGTGGGTCATGCACACCTCAGTTCTTAAAGTACCATCCTTGCTTTTAAACACTTTGAAGAGGTTTTCTACAAATTTATCCAATGCGACGCACCATTTAATCTCCTGGCTGCTTTCATGATAATTGATTGTGGATTCAAGCAAGAAGAAATCCTCGACAACTTCAATGCTTTTAGTTTTCCTATTTATCATATTGCTATCTATTGGTCTAGCAGTGAGAGTCTTTGTTTTGTTTACATGAAGTCATAATTCATATTGAAGACTCCGATCCTTGATCTTCATTAGCAAATGCTTCAAGCTTCCTCATTTTCAGCAAGCAAAGTTGTGCCATCTGTATAGAGCAGGCTATTCATATGTCTTCCTCCGATTCTGATGCTGTTCCTTTCTCCATAGCCCCACTTTTCGGACTATTTGCTCAGCATGCATATGAACTATGGTGAGAAGATACGTGCCGGACACGTACTGTATTAGTTACATAATGTGGTGTCAATTTGAGGATAAAGAGGGAAGGGGTGGAGATTAACCTGTCAATCAGATTGCAGTTTGAGGACGTCATTTGGAGACTTTAAGGAGACAAATAGCTTGTTGGAGGAGGGGCACACACTCACTTCTTGTGAGACATCCCTGTGGAGAAGACACATGAAGAGAGGCCAGACCTCTGGAGCTGGAGGAGCCACGTGGAGACCCCTGACAGCACTGAGATGCTTACGCCACCACCTGATCCACAAGACTTTCCATCCACTGGCCTGTGAACTTCCTCCATTCAGCATCATTGCAGGTGTTTTGTGGGCCTAAAGAGGATTTTCTAGATTGGTATCAAATATATGGGTTAATATTAAACTTATGGACTTGATCTGGACTGTGCTGGGATTTTTTTCTCAGTATTCAACTGCTCTTGTATATAAAACTCTTTATTATACACATATGAGAGTCACTATGAATTTGTTTCTCTAGTGTATTCAGCCCGGACTGACACGCTTACATTTTTTGATTAATGCCAGAGAAATATGAGGGATAGGTGGTGAATTGCTAGTCATTCAGACAAAACCCACTGCCATCAGGTTGACTCTGACTTAGCCACCCTATGAGACAGAATAGAACTGATCATATGATTTCCAAGACAGTAAATCTTTACAGAAGCAGGCCACCACATCTTTCTTCTATGGATAGCTGGTGGGTTGAACTGCCCACCTTTTTGTTGACCACTATGTACTTAATCACCAGAACCCCCTCACCATCGCAACAGTAAACAATTAAGATGTGGATCCCTGCAAGTCAAATGTATAAACAAATAACAAACCCTGACAACAAATTCTGACTGTTGGTGATCCCATGTATTAAAGAGAATTGTTCCAAAAGATTTTCTTAAGGGCAATAGTTAAGCAGATCTCCAGGTATTTCTTCCACAGCACCTCTGGGTAGGCTTGAAGTGACAACTTTTGGTCCAAAACAAATCATTTGCTCAACCCAGTCCCTTCTGGAATGATCAAATACATATTACAAGAATCTAAGCTCTCTGACTTCGAGGTGATGATGACTCACAGAACTCATAGGACCTTATAAAGGACAGGGCAGAATTGCCTTGGTAAGTTTCTGAAACTGTAGAAAGCTCTGGGGTTTTTGTTTTTTGTTTTTTGGCTGAGTGATTTTGAACTGTTGACCTTGAAAGTCATAGCCCAACACCTAATCCCTAAACCACCAGGGCTCCCTCAAATGCATACAACCCTATTGAAATATAGAATGACAATATATACTCAACTATAGCCTTGGGGGACACCTAGGAATATAAAACCTTGTGCTTCAGAAAAGTAAGATTGTTAGCCTCTCCAGATGTCCCTGGCTTCTCTCTTTACTTTCCTTGCTAGAAGTGGAGAAGCAGCGTCCCAACTGTGGAAGAAAAGTATGACACAAACACAGCCCCTCACTCCACCAAACATTTCTTTCAAATCACAGAAATGGATCCATCTCCGTGGAGTGGAGATGCCCCAAGTGGTACAAGATGACACTTATTATACTTTTAAAATATGTGATAACTAAGGGGAGGGAAATTCATTATTGTTGAGGGGAGGACATTGAGAAGCAACCAGAAATGTGAGATCAGCTTGAGATCTATCCCTCATTGTATTTGATCAGATCAAAAGTGTCGTGGCGATCTCCTAGGTAATGAGAACTGTCATGATGCTAGTGGGTAAGATTTTTATTGTAATAAGCAGTTTATTTCAGGTAATTTATTTCCCAATTGCACATACTCAAGGTGGAAGAACGTTCTCTAATAGCATTGAAATGGTATTGTTTTACTGTAGCTTGGTATCTGTAACATTTTCAGTAAGTGATTTCTTCAGAAGTGGACAGAAGAAATTATTATTTCTTTGTTATCTGTTCTTAGTCTGGAAGCTCAATTGAAACCCGTTCACTCTGGGTGACCCCCGACGTTGCTTATGGCATCACAGCAACACATAAGCATCCATGCATAGTATGACAAACTGACAAGTAGTGACAGGCAAGTAGTGTGCAGATGACGCAACCTTGCTTGCTGAAAATGAGGAGGACTAAATTTGCAGACTAAAATTAAGAGTCACAGCCTTTTATATGGATTACAACTCAATGTAAAGCAGACCAAAATTTTCTCAATTGGAGCAGCAGGTAACATTCATGATAAATGAGGAAAAGTCTGGAGTTTTCATGGACTTTGTCTCGCTTGACTACACAATCAATGTTCATGGAAGTAATAGTCAAGACATCAAATGATGCAGTACATTTTTGTAAATCTGCTATGCAAGACTTCTTCAAAGGGTTGACAAGGATGTTACTTGAGGACCAAGGTGTGTCTAACCCAAGCCATGGCATTTTCAGTTGCTTTATATGCATGTATAAGTTGGACATTGAAAAAGGAAGACCGAAGAGGAATCTATGTATTTGTATTACGATGCAGGAGGAGAATATTGAAAATACTGTGGACTCCCAAAAGAATAAACAAATTTATCTTGGGAGAAGTACAACTAGCATGCTTTCTACAGGTAAGGATAGTGAGACTTCACCTCATGTATTTTGGACATATTACCAGGAGAGGTCAGTCCCTGAAGAAGGATATCTGCTTGACAAAGTAGAAGGGCAGTGAAACAGAAGACAGCCCCCAACAAAATGAGTTGACCCTGGTTGAGTCAACAGTGGGCTGAGACATAATGTGGCAATTACATAATCTGGTGTCAACTTGAGACTATACTCTCTGCTACACATTTTTGTTGACAAACCACATGGAACTACACTGATGGAGCCAGAGTCCTGGAGTTGGAGGAGCCACATGGAGACCCACACCAGTGCTGAGATGCTTACACCACCACTGGACCCACAAGACTTTCCACCTACTGTCCTGGGATCTATTCGTTTTGGTGCCATTTCTTTTGTTGTTGTTGTTGTTGTTGTTGTTTTGTGGGGGAGGGCATTACTGCCTCTGGCGTTCGTGGCCACTGCCCAGTACTGCTCCTAAGAGCCGCCGCTGGATTTGAACCGCCAAGCCTGTGGGCCGCAGTCCCGCACTCAACCACTTACGCCACCGGTGCTAAGCCCAGTTTTGGTGTCATTTCATGTGTTGCGTGAGTAGGAAGAGGAATTTGTAGATTGGTATCGGACATATGGGCTAATATTGGACTTATGGACTTGATCTGGACTGGGCTGGGATGATTTCTTAATATCCAATTTCTCTTTGATATAAAGTTCTCTATTAAACACTTATGAGTGTCTCTGGATTTATTTCTCTAGTCAACGCTGACACACATAGCAATAATTGTGGGGATGGCACAGGACCTAGAAGTGTTTCATTCTATTACGTTTCATTCCAAGTACATTCAGTTACTATGCATTTGAACCTATTCTATGAACAGCAACCTAAGAACAGCAACAACAGGAATATAAGTGCAACTTATCAGCTGTATTCTTCCTGACTACTCCCTTATGTTTTTCAGTGGAGTTTTCCAGCTCCCTTGTTTCCCTAAGGAAATCATTGGACCCTGGACCAAAAATACCCATAACCCTCAAATTATTTTGAGAACCAACTTGAACAGGTAAGAATCACGTTTCATTTACCTTATTTAGCACCCAATTCTCATTTGCTCAACTGACCAGGAGTTGGGGGTATAAGGAGGTTATTAGTATCAACCACAACAACTATGATTTACAGTAGCTACCACGTGTCAAATCTTACATCATTGCCCTGAAGAGGATCTAAAGGAAAGGGGGGGGAGCCAGATAAGGTCCTTAATGAATTTGAGTTTAACTGTAGGTACAACACATTTCATCTTGTGGTGAAACGGAAAGGGCTGAGATTGCTTTATTAAATTTATCACTTTCAAATCCTTTTTGTTTTTTCCTCCTTGCATACACAACTTCAGAGATTTTCACGCAGCATATATATTGCAGTTATGAAGTTATTTGATGTTGGTCTGGTACCATTTACTCTTTTAATATTTTATCCCTAAAATTGTTTTGGCACCAAAACGACAGCTCACCAACATTGAATCCCTAAATAATTTACACAGCACAGCATTTTAAGCTTTAGATGCTTGAAAAGTAAAACACATAAAAATAGGATGGGACTTTATGATACAGTAATGGTGTGCTTCTTCCATGTGGGTCTTGTTGCTTCTGAGCTAGCAATCATCATTCTTTTACATTCTTTTTTCTGGTAAATCCACAGCCTGTTCAATTTCAGAAATTTCATCTAAGTCTGGTTGGTAATCAGTTTTTGTGTCTGTTTCTCTTGTTTTTTGGGTATGCACTGATATCTTTTGTTATTTCCTTGATATCTTGGGAGTCGTGATTCGGCGTGTTAGGTAGGTGATGTTATTTATGCGTTGCTAATTTTGTTAGATGGTATAGTAGAGGGGTGATAGACAGTTTGTATTAGGTATCTGGGGGAACATGTTATACTAGGTGTTAGGGAAGAGGTCCAAAAGTGGGGGACGAAGTGTTAGGGGAGGGATAGGAAAGAAGTGTTAGCAAAAAAAGAAGGTAGGGAGGAATCAGATAGTGCTATTTGGTAGATTAAAAGAAGGGAGATGGCTGATCTGCATGATAGCAGAACAGGTACTTGATAGAAAAAAAATGATTTTTTAAAATGTAGTAATAATGTCAGTGGGGTTTATGGGTTTGCGAAGGTAAGAAAAACTTTGACAAGAAAAAAGTGAGATTAAAAGATAGGTAAATAGTGATATGAAGTTTAAAGAAAGGAAAATTAAAGAAAAGGGCAAGAAATGAAAGTTTTAAGAATAGTTCTAGGAAAATAAGACTAGAGTAAGACACCGGGAATTTGCTAATGTATGCTTGTTCTGGCTCTAAGCTTTACCCAAGAGCGTAGTCTCTGTTGGGGGTGCTAATGTCTGGGTAGATGGTGTGTTAGGAGACTAGAAATAGAACGAATTAAAATGAAAGGGAAAAGTAAAGTTATATAGAGATATAGATAGAGATATATCTTTATGTATACCTACAAAGGTGGAAGTCCTGATTGAGAATGAATTATAAGGATCTGTGCTTTCCCCACTGTCAGGGAGCCCTGACTGTGGGGTATCCACTAGAGCGGTCTTCTGGTCTGGGTGGAGAGCCAAAGCAATTTATATGTTTATTCACCCTGGTCCTGGCCTGGTTCCTTAGAACTGTGACCCTGTTGTTTCACCGCACCTCCCCCCTACCAGCTCCTCTATTTGCAGATCTGGGAATCTGCCCTAAGTTGGTCAAGTGCCATGAGGCGATGACCAAGGGGATTCTAATTGGCCACTGTCGCGACTTTCTAATTTTAGTAAATTTGGGTCTATTTATATTTATGTTGAAAATCCTGCGGTTTGGAAATGATATCCCTTTTCTGGCTCCTTTGCACTTTTCTGTAGCATCCCTGAGCTCTGGTTTCTATCTTGCCAGGATCCATCTAACACTTCCCTCCATTTCTAGAGACTATATACTATATATAAAGTAAAGTTACATATAGATATAGATATATATCCTTAGGCATACCTACAAAGGCAGAAAGTCCTGATTGAGGATGAATGAAGCAATTGCTGGAAATGCTCAGGCAAGGTCTGGCCACAAAATGCCCAGCCACCCTCCTCCTCCTCCACTGCTGCCCCTCTAGGCTGCTTGGCGGCCACTCCTTTACGCTCCTCAAGCCGTCATATTTTCTATCACTTCATATGCATTAGAATTGCATAGAATACTAAAGCTGAATATCGAATAAAGGAGATCAAAGAGGAATTCATGCCTCTGAATTATGGTGTTGGTAAAGAATATGGTATATACCATGGGCTTTTCGAAGAAGGAACAAATCTGCCTTAGAAAAAGTACAACTGGGCTGAGCCCTGGTGGCCTAAGTGGTTGAGTGCGGGACTGCGGCCTGCGGGCTTGGCTGTTCAAATCCAGCAGCGACTCTCAGGAGCGGCGCTGGATATCTCCCACACCACCAGAGGGCAGTGATGCCCCTCCCCCCCGCAAAAAAAAAAAAAAGAAAAAGTACAACTACAGGCTTTTGGTTCAGATCTCTTTCCTTGAGGGTTCCCAATGAATGCTAGGCCAGGACCATGTACCGTATACACTCGTGTATAAGCTGAGTTTCTCAGCAAATTTTTAATGCAGTTTTGTGGCAAAATTAGGTGACTTGACTGCTATTCAGGTCAGCTTATATTTGAATATGTATAGTAGTTACTATTTTAATGCCTTCCATGCTTTATTGTGACATGTGTTAATCTGTGTGAATGGTTCTGCTACTACCAATGAAAATTATTTAAAGTTTGTCCCTATCACCACCCTCCATTGTTTGTGTAAATAGTGTCCAGTCACTTCAGAGTTTAATCTTTAAAAGTTAACAATTTTAAAAGAAAAAAACCGATAAAAGCCATTAACAACTTGCAATCATTTTTAGGCTCCATGTTTCAAGTTCAGACAATATTGATTACTGGCTAAGAGAAATGAAATATCTAGACTTCTTAATCATTATCCAGTATCACCTCATCCCAACTTGCTAGTTTTTTTTCAGTATATTATTTTTCTTTTAAGAGCCCTCATAGTTTCACTTCTAGTGTGCAATTTTGATTCCTCCAGTCATATAATCTTTTTTTTAATCTATGTTCTACAGTTAAATGAATTCAGCCTTAGGATCAAGGTTATTTTTTATAGTCAAGTTCAAGGACTGCTAAGTCACAAACCATACTGCAAGGAGGTAAGGTGAGCAAACTCTGTCTTTATTACTAAGTATATACCGAGGAGCAACAAGAATCCAATTCCAAGGTAAAAGTGGATCCAGGTATCACCGTCCTACATTGTCATCCTTGTCACCAGGTATTTATGTGTCAATTTCTCTTTCTTAGAGGAATTAGAGATCCTATCCTCTCAGAGTTCAATCAGACATCATCCTAGGCTATCCTGAGCCAGGTCATAATATCCCTAGCCCCTTGAAGAATAGATGTAGGCTCAGGAGTCTGCGCAACTCTCTCTTCCTTTCTCTCATGCATTGTGACAAGGTCACAAACTATAAGGTCTTTATCCTTCTTAACTTCTCTTTTTTGGATTTTTATCCATCACTTGTCCACCCAGAACTAGGTGTACAAAAGTTAACTATACCACCAGTCTAGCTCCTGGGCCCCTGTGGACTCATTGCTTCTATGCAACAGCTCACAAAATTCCTGGAGCATGTTTATAGTCACCCATGTGTTATAACCAGAAAGGACATAAGAGTATACACCCATCCGGCAAAATCTGAGCAAAGCCCCAGCACATGATCCGCCTTGTCCCCACATTGTCCTGACCCATTCCATGTCTGCCCTGTGCATGGATGTTTTCACCAATCTTCAAAAGTCCCAAAGTGAGAGCTCGAAGATCTATGGTCCTCTATTTATTGGGACTTCAACCAATATGCACAGCTCATTTTATGTAAATCTTCAGTTCAATGTAAAACTATGATCCATCCCATCGATAACTGCAGCAAGCCCGATTCCTTCCTTCCCAAAGTTAGCTCAAGAAGCATGTGGCCGTGCTTCATCCCTTCTTGTTTGACTATTTTGGGAAATAAAGGCAATTTGGCTATTTAAATTGCTTTCAGAAACCAAAATCTATTGACCAAATAAAATTTTTGGACTCACACCTTGGATTTTCCTGTCTTAAATTCTTCATTTATCTCTCAAGGGGGTAGATGTCCATCAGGATACCACTTTTTTTTTCATCACTGCCCCCTGGTGGGAGTGGGAGGCCCAGCCTTGCTCCTGGAGAGCCGCTGCTAGATTTGAACCACCAACCCAGTGGGCTGCAGTCCCGCACTCAACCACTACACCACTGGGGCTCAGCCCCCAGGATACCTTTTTTTTTAAGGAAGCTTATTAAGTCATGTGCTGTCTTTTTTTTTTTCTTTCTCTGCATGTCCAACTGTTGTACTCATAATATTCTAGAGTATTTCTTTCTTTAAAATTTGATGAATATTGCTTCACTTTTCCTCACTGCTCTCTTTTTAATTTATTTATTAAAAAGTCATTTTGTTAGGGGGTCTTAAAACAATCCATACATCAATTTTATTAAGCATATTTGTATATATGTTGTCATTATTTTATAAACATTTGCTTTCTATTTGAGCCCTTCTTTATTACCTCCCTCTCTCCTCCCCCCTTAGGACCCCTTGGTAACTTATAAATTATTATTATTATTTTCATATCTTATACCAACCTCTGTCTCCCTTTGCCCACAATTTCTGTTGTTCATCTCTTGATTCCATGTGTCATGAGCTCTTATCTGTACCTGTATACATTCTCCAGTTTAACCCACAGTGAAGACAGGACTGGAGTCATGCTAGTGGGGGCTGAGGAAGTCTTAAGGAACCAGAGGAATATTGTGTGTTTCATCGGTACTATACGAAGCCCTGGTTGGTTCATCTGCTCTCCTTTTAAAAATGAGTTTATATTCTCAATCAGGTCAACAATAGCTTGAAGAAGTCATGGGAATATGATCCTGGTGTTTTGCTTCAAATGTGAAGTTGATGGAGTTTTTCTGTCAGAGTATCATTTTTGTATTTACCATTTTAAACAATTTATCATACCTCTGAATAGCTTGCTCTTTCATGCTACACGTCCCTGCCCCTGTTTTCTCATCTCCCTCTTGCCGTCTATCATCTTCCCCTGCACCAAAATTATAACCTCTGGCTGATTGCTTCTTCTTTCCACCCTTCCTTTCTGTTCTGAATACATTTTAGGGTCAATTTGATGATACATTTGTGGAGGTAGGGGTGGAGTCCAACCTATCAATCAGGATGCAGTGTGGTAATGTCGCCTTGAAGATGCAGCCTTTTAATAACAGAGACATTGAGAACTTCTCTCTCTCTCTCTCTCTCTCTCTCTCTCTCTCTCTCTCTCTCTCTCTCTCTCTGCCTTCCTGCTTTTCTAGATTGCTTGTGTGACTCAGTAATTTACAGCCCATGTGGCCTGCCAACCCTGGGAGCTTTGAGGCCCTGCTATGTTCCCGAGGACCTGAATCCACAGGACTCTACACCTACCCATCTGTGACTTCCCAGTTTCCCACTTTACCTCTTTTCCATAAGTTTATAGGGTTATGTATGACTGTGGGCCTAACTAAAAAGAACTTTATTTCAGATCCTATACACTGTAGGATTTGTCTACTATGCCATACCTTTTCTTGCTGCTGTGAATGTAACCTGTCTAACTGGTTTAGTAGATTTTAAATCAAACAAATATAAAATTGCCACCAGAAGGTCAACAGATGACACTCACAAGATTTTTTTTACCTTACTTGTTACTGTTAGCTATGCAAATACATACATAGATTATAATTTATCATTATTTTTATATCTCCCACTGACCACTGTCTCCCTTCCCTGATGTTTTCCTGTTGTTCTTCCTTGGAGGGTGTGTGTGTGTGGCTATGGGCCAATCATTGTGATTAGTTCCAGCTTCCTTCCCTTCTCTCCCTGTCTTCCCCCTGTACTTCTGGTGTCACTCTTCCCATCCCTGTTCCTGGATTCCACACATCATGACCTCTTGCCATCTTGGAGCTACCCAAGATAATTTTCTGATTATTTTCTTTAAGTTATTTGTTTTCAAAATAATTCAATGTTTCCCTAAAATTCTCTAAATATGACTAAGGAATGTTTATGTGTTCTTTTTAAGGAAAAAAAATTATTTTATTGGGGGCTCATACAACTCATCACAATCCATCCATCCATCATGTCAAGTACATTTGTACATTTGTTGCCCTCATCATTCTCAAAATATTTGCTTTCTACTTGAGCCCTTTGTATCAGCTCCTCATTTTCTTCCCCTTCCCTCATGAACCCTTGATAATTTATAAATTATTATTAGTTTGTTTTTATATAATTATGACCATACATGTTTAAACACTGCCATTACTATTCTTGGTGGGAGTGAAATTGGCCTGTCCTTTATTCACTGAGAATTCACGTTAGGTTCTTAGAGTTCTTCACAAATAAGTCTAGTTCACAAATAATTTCCCTAGTGGCACTATTAGATAAACATTTGACTAATAGCAGCTCACTACTTACTGAAAGGCCAGTAGTTCAAACCAATAAAGCTGCTCTGTGGGACAAAGATGTGATTGTCTGCTTCTGTAAAAATTTACAATCTAGGGTCTTGATGACTTGGAATTGACTAGATGGCAGTAAGTTTGTTTTGGTTTAGTTTAAACTGCAAATTAAGGTTGGGAAACATCCAACCTGTAAGTCATAAAGCCTGTGAAATCATCATCATCTGCTAACATCAAAGAGAAGCCATTCCAACCATCATATTAGGGATACATTCATTAAATATTTGATGAGGATGGTCCTCAAATAATGTGATAAATATTCATATGTCCCTTGGCAGAAAAGAATTCTCCACCTCGGCTGATGAACTGGTTCTTTGATGAACTGTAATAGGAAACTGTCATCAGAGACCTATTTTCAAGAAAGGGATCCTGACCTTAAATCTTAGATTTACGAAGAAATACACAGTCATGTATTAAGTTAAATAAAATGTTTAAGGGACTGTATGTCACTTTTTAGGATCCCCCACTTTTTAGCAGACTTAAATACAAGTCCCAACCACATTGGATAAGAAGTTTTTACAGTTCTTAGCACTTCCTAAATGCTAGGTTCTTCTCCCACCACCAGGCTCAAGGGCCTTGAAAGCTCAATTTATTTTCACTTTCAAATGTCACTCCTGTTCTTTAGCATTTTGTAAGCGAATGAACACCGCTATGGTTGCATCAAGCCAGGGCTATTTGCAGAAGACATTTACTTAACATTAGAATGTGGAGACCCAGGACATTTTCATTTTACACATTCCTGAAGAAGCCTCACTGAGATTCAGAAGAAAGACCTGGGAAAGGTGACAGGGTAGAGAGTTCTGGAATTGCTATCATTGGTTAAGAAAAATAGTGCCACCTAGCCTTCACACAGACCTCTAATGAAGATGGGCCCTTTGAAGATGTAAGTTAATCTCTTGGAACCCTTCTGAGTTAGGTCAGAGTTACGCTTTTCCACATAGAGAATTAGGGAACAGAACACATAAAGGTTAATTGGCTAACTTAAGTCAATACTGCAAGTTAATAAAAGGGAAACCCTGGGGTTGCTGAAGTGGCTGCTGCCTGCCCTGGTCGCTATTGTTTTAGTATAGTTTTTTTTTCTCCAAAGAGCTCTTGTGTGTTTTCTGACTACAATATCTTAATGCAAAAATGTGGGTCTCGTAAATGTTCGAGTTTATTTTCATAAGTGTACATCTATATGTTTCCTCTATGAGAAAACTGGAAAAGAAATAACATGGGCCATGTTTCATAGTGCTTCACTTTTCTCTGTCATTTAGTCGATTTTTAAAAGCCCACCACTCCCCAGACGTGTTGCCTCGCCTGATAACCTGCTCCTCACAGAATGAAGGAGATGTCAGGACCACTGCACACAGCTTCACCATTCACAGCAAGAGAAACACTGTGGGGTGGAGGGGGGAGAGTCCAGTAAGGATAAACAGCTGTGGCCTAAAAGTGAACTCCCTTAAAGTTCTAATTACTCTGGCTCTGAACTAGTCCATGAATGTAGGAAGGACAGACTATTGTTTGTTGCCATGGCATTGGAATCTTGTATACAACATGACAACTTTAGCTACAGCAAAATGTGCAGCCCCACACCATTTTCATGAGTGTCGCTCTGTTGAGTTCACTGTTGCTGCTACCGCTCCTGTCCTTCTCATAGGAGGGCTCCCTCATTTTTCACTTACCCTCTACTCTGCCAATCAAGATGTCTTTTTCCAGTGATTAACCCTTCCTAATGTCACGTCCATCTTATTTACCATACCAAGAAGGTAAACCCTTTAAAGTCTTTGATTCTAAAGAACACAGAGAGGCAGGGCCTACCTGTTTTTAGACTGTCTCACTGTCTGAAAAGAAAAGGGATTTCCTTGATCCCTATGAATCCCTCCTACCTACTGCTTTCACATTCCCCCTTTTCCATATTACTAGCCAGTATAATATCGCACATTTAGAACATTGAAGGAGGTCACTTACACATCACAGCTGTGGCATATTAAATAATTACATGGCAATAAGGCTGTGTTTTTGTTGTTATTTTTGTTTTGTTTTCAAGGATAGGAGGAGCACTACGAATAACTCCTCTTGAGGGGCAACACCTGTTGGCCGTAGAAAGAATATAAACCGAAAAGATCGATCACTTCATGTCATTCTTCTAAAACCAACTCAGAGGGCTTCTGGGTCCCAACTTCTTTCACCCATAAATGGTTACACTGCTATCAACCCTGATAATCAAACGTAGGAAAAAGGCTCAGCGTACTAGAGGGTGGAAGCACAGAGCAAGCTGTGCCTACTGGTAGGCCATGGTATCCTGAAGTGCTTCCAGGCTGTGTTCTGCTTCTTAGCTATGCATTTCTTGTCCCCCACCAAACTTTGGGTGCAGTGGTGGCATTCAAATAATTCAACAACGAGCTTGCTACCCTTGTAATTGTTTTAAACATTAAAGAAGACATACCAGAAGGTAATTCACTATTTCATACAGTTAATAGTTAAATAACAGTACAAGAGGTACAAAAAAACTAGTTTATATGAGTTTTGAAATAGTGAAAAAACACCAAATAATACTTGACAAAAAATAACAAAACTGTTATTTAAGATATTTCTATTTTGCTTCTTGATTAGCATCCTCACCTGCAATATTCTTCACTTTTATCCAAGCATCATTAACTCTGTGATTTACCTTAGCCATCTTTGCATTGTCGGAATAGGATCCCATTCTTTTAGAGGTAGGCTAATTAGACAATAGTTATTGTGGTTGATATATAGAAACAGATGACTTTTTTTCTCGGCACATATTATGTTCATCTTTGAAAAACTCCTTCTCACTTCTACTGAATTTACAACAATTGTTCTGACAACATTTTTAACTATTTGACTAGTTTCGGGAATTGCACACTTCACTCCTATCATCTCGTGACAGTTTGGGAAGGAACACAAAGCCAAAATGAAAGACAATATAACCTCTAGTCCTTTGACCCTTTTATGTTATGCTTGTTTACTGAAAGAACAAATGCAAAGGATTAAAAAAAATCAGTATTTCATCAAAAGTATCATGAGTTTTATGAAATGAATAAATAAATATTGCAAGCACAGTTCAGCTAATTTTTTATACCTGTGGCGTAACCATTCTTTCTGCTGTTGAGTCTATTACAATGCATCGTGACACTATCTTGTCTTCATTATGTGTCCAGAGCCTGTTCTAAGCTGGGGACAGAGAGTTAGCAGTGAGTCACATGCCCTGCTGCTCATTCATGTAACAAAGGCAGTGGCATGTGGAGAGCACTATAAACAGCATGGATCCCCTTCAGAGCATCGGTCTGCCTTCCCCAGCACTAGGAAGCTGCTGCCCTCACCCCCTTTGAGTTCTTCTTTGGAAATTGACCTTGATGGAAGAAAGCGTCCTGTGTCTAGGTTAGACCTTTACCCAGGACAGTGATTGTCCACAGACTGGCCCATATGGTTGTAAAACTCATCTCGATTCAGGATACCTCAGAGTGCTGGCCCTGTCTCAGGGTTCCCTAGACTCAAATGAGGCCTTTGCTTCAACTGAAGAATAGTCCAATATGTCCTTCTGCCAGTCCCGCTTTGAACTCCATCCCAGGTGCTGATTTCCAGTAAGCTGCATGTCTAGTCTCCACCTCATCTAACCTTAGGCAAGTAACCTATGCTAGCTGCCCACTCACCCACAGACAGGCCTGCCTTAGATGATACCCACTTATTATGCACTGAAGTAAAGCACCTCTCAACAGTACGGCTTATTTGTTACCTGTGTTCAGGTTGAGGTTGGTGGATGTGTGTGAATCCATTCCATAAGCCCCAGGAACAAATAAGGTCATGTCCTCTATATGAATGTCTATGAGATTAAATCTGGTGAGCTAATTAAGGCTCTGCTGCTGCTTTCTCCCCAAGATAAGGGTCATTGTGCGGACAGCACATAAAAGAATTAACTCTGCCTGAGTTCAAAGAGCTCTGCATTGAGAACATCCAATTCTCCTTCTCCTTCTGGATCCTGAATGATCTACCTCTCTTCCACAGACCTCACTTCTACCATAAACCTTTTCACTCGCACCATCAATTGTCATTCTTTGCAATTTCCCTGCTGACAGCACTATGCAAATATGAAGCAGACATCACAGAGAGGCTTTCTTGTGTGAGGTACCAGCATCTGTTTCCATGGGAAAGCTCCTCTGGTCTGGAAGCACATTACAGGCAAGTCCGTGAGAGTATTGGGCTTGTGGGATACCAGCAAGGAACCCACTGGCTTCTGAAATCTTCATGACTGTAAGTGAGAATAATTTACATGTTTTTAATGAGAAAATCTTAGTAATTGTGGTAGAATGAGGATCCTCTAAGGAACTCAGTTGTGCAGGTGTACAGTTCATATTTTGCTGGAAAGGAAGGGGAAACATGCCACAGAATCCTAATTACCCACATCGGTTGACTGCCATTTTTATTTACAGTGTTTCCTGAAGGGATACACTGCTTTTTCATGGCTCTTGCTTTCTTTATACCTGTGGTTGTGATCTTGGATTTTCTCAACATCGTAATTGAGAGTGGAGAGAGATTTTAAGGACTCTGAAGATCCCAGGTCAGTGCCTATGAGGACACAATGACACCAACCAAGACACAGGGAGTAAATGTATAAAACCATAGTTCACTGATGTACAGCTAGTGATTAAGAGGATCAGGCAGGAGGAAGGGAAATAAGGCTTTCAGGTCCATGGTGTTAGTCCAAGTTGACTAGAGCAACAAATCCAGAGAAACTCATATATGTGTGTAAGGTTAGATTGGGGCTGCTGGAAGGGTAGAGAGAGGGTCGGGTGGAGATGTGGAACCAACAGCAAGGATATACACATAGGCTCCTATTTGAAGGATGGGCATCAAAGGAGTGGGTTGGGGAGAGGTCAGGCAGTGTGAGATATGACAGAACAATAATAATTTATAAAGTATTGAGGATTGGTGGCAAGGAGAGAGCAGGGGAAGAGGGGAAGGGATGAAAAAACCGATACTAGGGGCCCAAGAGAAAAGGCAGATGATTGGAGAATGATAATAGCATCGGACATGTGAAGGTACCTGGCACAGTATGTTTATTTATGTATTGTGAAAAGCGATGTTCTAGTCCTCAATAAAGTGATTTAATTTTAAAAAAGGGGTTTTATATAACAGAGCAATTGTATATTGAGAAAACATCTCAGCCCAGTCCAGATCAAGTTCTTAAGTCCAATATTAGCCCATATGTCCAATACCAGTCTATAAGTTCCTCTTCATACTCATGCAACACATGCAATGTCTCTGAGTGCAGGAAGATCACAGGCCAGTGGGTGGGAAGTCTTGAGAATCCAATGGTGGAAGCATCTTAGTGCTGTCATGGGTCTCCATGTGGGTCCTCCAGCTCCAAGATTCTGCCTGCATCAATGTAGCTCCACGTGTCTTGTCAACAGAAATGTCTCGCAGGGAGAGTCTCTATGTGTCCCACCTCCAGAGAAGCTATTTGTCTCCAAAGTGCCTCCAAATGAGGTCACCAAGCTGCGACCTGATTGGCAGGCTGAACTCCACTCCCTCACATGTTGACCGGAGATTATGCAACTATCACATCCTTTCTACTGACAACCTTGCTCATTAACAAGTCTTCTGAAATAAGAATTGGAGAATTGAGCAGAGAGTCAGAGCAAAGTTATGATTAACACATTAACACAGCCACTGTGTCAATCCATCTTGTTGACCTGAAAAAGTCTGGTAATCTCTCTTCTCTCGAAGCTGGTAAACACTTCGCTGAGTCACTAGGCAAGCAATGATGGATTTATTTAAGTTCTACACTCAACTGGGGAATGCATTGTTGTATATGGTAAAGTTGAGTTTCTGCTGCTTGATAACTTATTGACTAATTTCTTCAGTCAAGTCCACTCAAGGGTTTTAATAGGTTTCTAGTGTAATGACTTCTTTTATTGCTGGTGCCCCACTTGAATAATATTTTTAGCACTCTTTCAAAAGTGTTATGATCTTTAATTAGCTAATCTTCACAATATTCCTATTAAGTTATATGACAATTATTTGACCTTCATAGAAGACTTACTGCAGTGATTCGCATATATGAATAGGCATCAAAATCATCAAGTGTATTTGCGAAAACTTGAAGTATCTTGGGTTCATCTTATAGAACTGTAATATAATAGAGCTAATGAAAGTCAGGACCTTGTACTTTATATGCATAGCCTTGGTGAATCTGATGCAGATGGTAGAGAATCACATTTTGTAAAACACTCTCTTAATCTGCAGATCCATAGACAAGGGAATCGTTTGTGTTTGAAAATATGACAGAGAACCAAGAAAATTGTGTTTGAAAATATGACAATCTACTTGACTTCAACCCTCTGAAATTACTTTCATATTATACAGCTCCAATGCTGGATAAATTATTAAATAAATGTACAAAATATTTTAAATACACAAATTATCTGGGGAGAAAACTGAGGACTGACTAAAGGCCAACACCTAAAGAAAGTAAAAACTAAAGACAGACAAGGTCCTGAAGCCAGCTTTCACTTTCAAAGAATTTGTTACCCTAAAAAGTATGTAAGACACAGGAAATAAACACCAGGGTAGGAAATATAACAAAAGATACCCCAGAAGGTTGGGTTCCCAAAAGATTATATTATTGGTGCAATAGTTAATCACTTTTCAACCACAATGGACTATGAAGAAAATTGTTGTCTCATATAACATCAGTAGAAGTTGTTCGGTGCTGTTGAGTTGGCTCAATAGCAATCTAATGTAAAATATAAGGAAACATTTCCCATTTCTGAACCACAGGAATTAGAATTATTAAACCCAAAATAACAAATATATGCAACATCTTGTATGATCAAGTTAGGAAAATAATAAATATAAGAATTTTTTTAATTTTAAAGAATTTAAATTAATTTCTCAGTATTGAAGCACAAAAAGAAAGAATTAATGAGCTGGAAAATACATGTTAGAAACAAAGAAAATGCTTATGAAAATGGAGACGATATATACTAAGAACCCAAGATAGAAGTTTTGGCAGAATTAAAATGAAGAATTAAAAAGAAGGCTAATTGTAAATGTCTAATTTGGATTCCAGAAGAAGAAACAAAGAATTAGAATCAAAGGCAATGCTTACTGTTATAATACCTGAGAACTGTGCAAAACAAAAAGAGATAAAACTTCATATTCAGAGATCCAAAGCCTCCCAAGTAATATTAAAAAAAACATATCATAGTAAAATTGCAAACTGCCACTTAATGTTACTTATATAATTTTGTGTCACATTGAAGAGTAGGGGTGGAATCTAGACTATGAACTAGATGACAGCCTGATGGTACCCTCTTCTGGGTGTGGTCTCCACAAAGGGTCCTGGGAACTTCCCACACTCTCTCTCTGCTTTCACCTTCTTGTTGACACCACATAGAAACCCATGGAAGCCCTGGTGATGCTTCCACCACCATTTGATTCATGAGACTTTTGACACACCAGGCTTCCTGCATTTTGCATGATTGCTTGCAACTGCATGAATCTGAAGAGGACTTTATGGACTAGTGTCAGACTTATGGACTTGATCTGGACTGGCCTGGGCGATTTTCCTGATATATACCTTCTTCTTGACAAAGTTCCCTCTTTACACATATGGGAGTGCCATGGGAAGACCTAACACACCATAGATCAAAGTTCAAAAACTTTCTTTAAAATGTACTGGTTATTAAAAATGTCTGCCAACTTACACTTTCACTATGATTACTACTCAACTTACTGTTGTGGCACAAAAGCAAACACATGTAATAAATGAGTGAGTACAAATTACAAGAAAACTCTATTCAGAAAAACTGGTGGTCCACCACCAGCCATTTGGCAAATGAGCTATAGTTTGTTGAGTCCTATCATTGGCAAAAAGATTTTTAAAACAAATAGAGAAAAGCAGGAAGGATATGATTACATAGAAATGGCTATTAAAATTCCATCTGGGGAAATTCTGGGAAGATGACAACAGAGTAACACAGACCAGAGGGACGCCGCAGAAATCATCCCAGGAGAGTTCCTGAGAGGGAAATTCAACACTGTCGGATCACAGGAAGAGCATGATAAAGATAAGTAGGCACAGAGCGACAAGGTTTTGAGGGGCTGGGTGCTTTTGGCTTACTATGGTGAAGGACGGCTAGAGTTGGACTGTCTCTGTCAGAGTTGGGTTCAATTGGAGGTGGCACAGGAGTTTTATCTTAACAGAGTCACAGCTTGCCACCAGCATGGGTGGGATTAAACCATAGTTTCTCAAAATGGGTGCCACCACCCCCACGTCCACCCCCCCACCCCCTAGTGGTGTGTGGAATGATCTAAGGGCATCGTAAGAGCAGAAACCTACACTTTATCCTGGATTCTGGGCTGGAGCGCAAAAGGTTTTCACTGGTAGGGAGGTTGTGAGGAATTTTTTTTAAGAGGACAGTAGACCATGTACGTTTGGGAATCTCTGGATTAAACCCTTGCAGCCCAATGTTCAGGTGTCTGAGCTCAGCTCTACAGTTACTTTGGGTTCCCTCTCTTCTCTCTATTTCCCCACAGCTTCAGAGGGCTTCGTTCTTTTGTGTTTTCCCTCTTGGTCTCTTCCATTTTGGCTCACATGCCATGGTGGACCTCCAGACCACGCCCCTTAGCCTAGGGCAGTTAATCAGAAAGCAGCAACTGTTGGAGGAACAGCGGGGAGACAGGAACTCTCACTCACTGTTGGTGGACCTGTAAGCATGTACAGCCACGATGGAAATCAATTTGGAGATATCTAAAACAGATGAAATTTGAGCTACCATATGACCCAGCAATTCCTCTACTGGGCATATACCCAGAAGAAGCAAGAAACAAACCACAGTCAGACATCTGTGCTCCAATGCTCGTTGCAGCACATTTCACAATTACAAGGAGTTGGAAACAGCTCAAATTCCCATCAACTGATGAATGGATTAAAAAGCTGTGGTACATACATATAATGGAGTACTATGCATCACTGAAAAGCAGTGGTGAACTCATGAATCACATCACCGCATGGGAAGAACTGTAGGAAATTATGCTAAGTGAAGTAAGCCAAGCACAAAAGAACAGGTACAACATGTGTCCACTGAGATAAGCTTAATTTTTTAAAAAATGCAAAAGGGGCATAGGGGAAAACATACTATATACAGAAATTTCTGAGAGCAGGCCCAGGTAGTATGGCAGGGACAACACCAAATCCAGTGCTACATATGGTAGCCAACTGCCATGGGGAGAGAAGGGGTTAGGGAAGATGGCAATGTGTAGTGAGGGGATGCTGTACTAACCCACCCAAGGAGAGTGTATTGTTCTTATCTACACAGGAAAAGAGGAACCAAACTTAAACCGGTGTTCCAGGATGTGAATCCAACATGACAACATGGAACAGGGACCCAGGGGAGGGGTCTGAGGGTCAACCCCAATCCCAACTAAGTAGACAGCCACCTCTACCCCTAGGGGAGTTTGCTGTGGAGAACAGCATTGAAGTTGCAGCTTGAGTGTGGGTCATGCCTGACCAGAGCACATGAGAACAAATGAAGGGGGAGGAAGAGAGAGTGAATGTATCCTAGCCCACTGAACTTTGAAGATGACATGCACACTCAGAATAGCTAATGCACAGAGAGGACTACATGGCTGGCCCCACTATGAAACATGGCGTCCCTCACTGACCCAAGGCCCTATGGAGGATAACATTGGAGAAGCTGGGTGGGGATTGTCTGACCCCACCACACCATGGCAAAACAATTAAGGTTGTACAGCAGAGCATGGAATTCCCGAGGGAGTGCCAAGTTTGGGAATCTCCGGATTTGGGGGCCAGGGTGTGGCAACATCGCATACTCAACCAGTGGACACTCCTGGAACTCAACAAACAGACCTATTTACAGTATATTAGTTTGTTAAAATTTTTTAACTTATTTATTTATATATGTATGTGTGTGTATTTGGATATTGGAGTTTTTCTGTTATTGTCATTGTTTTCTTTTCTTTGGTTGCTATATCTTGTGATGTGCTATTTTTTGCATAGGCTGAATGAACAGTCTGGAGGAGAAAACAATAGGACTGATGGTTCCAGAGGGGCATGGGAGATGGGGAGATTGGGAAAGGTGGTGGCCTTGACCAACCCCGGGATAAGTGATTCAAAATCAGTGACAAGGTGAGTGTGAGAGGCCTGATAGGGACTGATCAAGAGTAATGTAGCAGAGAGATATTACTGAAACCCAAATGGTGACTGAGCATGATAGTGGGACAAGAGGAAAGCAAAAAGAAATAGAAGAAAGAACTGAAGGATAAAGGGAATTTATAGAGGTCTAAATACTGGCATGTGCATAGATGAATCATGTCTCATATATTTATATATAATAATGGGGAAATAGATCTAAGTATATATACTTATAGGGTTAGTATTAAGACTGCAGATGGGCGTTGGACTGCCACTCAAGTACTTCCTCAATGTAAGAACACTTTGTTTTCTTAAATTAGCATTCCATGATGCTCATCTTCCAAACACAATTGCTGAAGACAAATTCATGCATAAACAAAAGTGGTGAAGAAAGTTGATGGTGCCTGGCTATCAAAAGTATAGCATCTGGGGTCTTAAAGACTTGAAATAAACAGGCAGCCATCTAGTTCAGAAGCAACAAAGCCTACATGGAAGAAGCACACCAGCCTGTGTGACCACGAGGTATCAAAGGGATCAGGGATCAGGCATCAAAGAACTAAATATTATATCATTATCAATGAGGAGGAGTACAGATTAGGGACCCAAAGTCCATCAGTAAGTGAAGCAACATCCCCTTACAGAGGGTTCACATGGAGGAAATGAGTCAGTCAAGGTACAGTGTAGCAACAATGAAATATGCAACTTTCCTCTAGGTCTTAAATGCTTCCTCCTCCCCACTATCATGATCCCAATTTTACCTTAGAAATCCAGCTAGACCAGGGGATGTACACTGGAGCTG
The DNA here is from genome assembly GCA_004026705.1 of Nesogale talazaci. Taxonomy (NCBI): domain Eukaryota; kingdom Metazoa; phylum Chordata; class Mammalia; order Afrosoricida; family Tenrecidae; genus Nesogale; species Nesogale talazaci. The sequence continues at coordinate 30,281 of PVJH01016500.1, forward strand.
GAAACATGGGAAATTCCAGGACAGGTGATCCCTTTAGAACCAGTGATGGAAGTGATGATACTGGGATGGTGGAGGGAAAGTGGAGTAGAAAGAGGGAACCACTTGTAAGAATCTACATATAACTTCCTCCCTGGGCTATTGATGACAGAGAAGTGGGTAAAAGGACACATTGGCAGTGTACTATACAGCAAAATAATGATAATTTATAAATTATTAAGGACTCATGAGGGAGGGATAGTGGGAAGGGAGGGGAAATATGGAGAGCTGATACCAAGTGCCTATGTAGGAGAATGCTTCAAGAATGATGATGGCAACAAATGTACAAATGTGGTCTGCATACAATTGATGTATGTACTGATCATGCTAAGAGCTCTATGAGCCCCCAACAAAAGGATTTTTTTTTTAAAAAAAGAGTTACAGTTTCAGAAACCCATAGCGGCAGTTCTAACCTGTCCTGTGGAGTCCCTATTTGAGTTGACATGGACTCAATGGCAGCGAATTGAGTTCTGTTAGGTGGCACAAGTGACTTGTGCTTGACTTTTCCATCACGTGTGGACATTTACTGGGTGGCAAAAGTTCTGTCTGTGCCTGTACAGGGACAGGGACTTCAAAAAGTTTGCAGAAAGACAGGATTAGAAAGTGATGGTATTTTGTCACAGGAAAATAAATAAATAAGAACCATTAAAAAACTTAAGTCCCCATGAATTGAAATTGACTCAGTAACAATGAGTTGTATTGTGTTTTACACACACACATGCACACATATCCCCACTACTTATAAATTTCCCTTGTTTTGCTTCTTTAGAGAACCCAGTTTAAGAAGCAAGCAGTAAGCATTATTTTAGGTATTTTTTTAAGATACATTATCAATTTATCAATTCTAACTCATAGCAGCCTGTACAGAAGAGAGGAACTGCCGCTCAAGGTTTTTGAGATGCTAAGTATTTTTTTTGAGCCTGTAAGTCTTTACAGGGGCAGAAAGCCTCATCTTTTTTCTGTATATCATCCAGTATGTTTGAACCACTGACCCTTGTAATTAGTAGCCTATCACTTATGCCACCACACCACCACAACATCAAAAGACCGCAAGCATAGTCTTCCTCATTCCACCATTTCTCTAATTCTCTGCTGCCAAGAAAAGTTCTCTGCTTTTAAGGATGCATGTTATTAAAATTAGATTGACCTCCCCTGGAAAATCCAGTCTACTCTTCTTATTTCAAGGGTCTTAAAGTTCATCTCTCCAAAAATCCTTTGTATGACTGAGGCATTAACAAAAGTTTGCACAGCCACACCCAGGGTATATCCACCTTTGGAATTCAATTCCCCTGGTTATCTTACAACCTCAACTCAGGTTCTGTCAAGTTGATTCAAAGTAGCCCCACGCATATCAGAGTAGAAGTGGAGGGACTTTCATGGCTGATTTTTCAGAAATAGATTGCCACGTCTGTATTTCAACATTGATTACACCTCAAAGTGAGAAAAATAAACCACCTTTCCACCTGGACTGATAGACTACATTATGATAAATGGAGAAAGGATCATAGTTGTCAAGGATTTCCTTTTACTTGGATCCATAATCAATGCTCATGGAAGAGGCAACCAAGAAATAAACATATTCCCCTGGGGAAATTTGTGACACAGAACTCTCTAATATGGTAAAGTAGGAAAAATGTCACTTTAGGACTAAGGTATACTTGTCCCAGGGCATAATATTTCCAAACTCCTCATGTTAGTCAGTTTGTTGTACTGTGGTGGCTTGTGTGTAACTGTGAGGCTGGAAGCTATGTCACCACTATTTCAAAAGCCATCAGGGACATGCAAAGTAAACAAGTTTCACTAGTGCTTTCAGACCACTCACAGTCTACAAAGAAGAAATAGACTGGCCACCCATGTGAGTCACCAAAGGAAATCTTATGGACAGAACTTTTCAAACATTTTCAAATATGGAAAAACTCATGAAAAGAAGCAGAACATTGTCAGAGACAGAGCCAGACGATAAGCCCTTCCAGGTTGGAAAGCATTCCAAATATGACTGAGTAAGAGCTGTCTTCAAAGTACAATAGATTATAATGACATAGATGAAATACAGCCTGCAGGAGAAAAGGCTTCTACTAATGGGGCATAACTCAACAGGAGAAGAATCAGCTGCAAACATCAATTACTAATCGGAATTTGGAATGTTCAAAGTATGAATCTAAAAAATTTGGAAACTGAAATTGTAATTGAACACATTAAATTTGACATTTGGGGCATTGGTGAGCTGAAATGGACTGGTATTGGTTATTTTGAAACAAAATCATATGGTCTACTATGCTGGGACTGAAACAGTCCAAAGGAATGATGGTGGATTCATTGTTGATTTTGGGGGGGGGGGAGCATCACTGCCCTCTGGTGGTCGTGGGAGCTACCCAGCGCTGCTCCTGAGAGCCACCATTGGATTTGAACAGCCAAACCTGTAGGCTGCAGTCCCGCACTCAACCACTTATGCTACCGGGGCTCAGGCAGATTCATTGTCAAAAAGAAAATTTCAAGATCTATCTTGAAGTATAATGTTGTTTGCGACAGGATAAAAATCTATATGCATACAAGGAAATCCGGTCAAGATAATCATTCATATGAATGCACCAATCACTAAAGCAAGTGAGAAGATACTGAAGAATTCTACCATCTTCAGTCTGAAATTGATCAAATGTACAATCAAGATGTATTGATAATTATTGGAAATTAGAATGCAAAAATTAGGGGGAAAAGGAACAATAATTGGAAAATATAACCTTGGTGATAGAAACAAAGCTGGAGATCACATACTGTCATTTGTAAGGCTAAATACTTCATTGCAAATACCTTTATTCAACACAGAAACAGACTATACATTATTACCATCTTTCCATTCTTTAAAATAACATTTTAAAGTAATCCAGGTAACTGAGTCTAATTTCCACTAACTAAGGATGGTAGTCACATATTTCCTCCTCTCCAACTTCTCTGTATCAGAGTCTAGCTAATCCCTTCAGAATGTTAGAGTCTCTCAGTGAAATCTAACTAAACGCGACTCCAATTTGAATCTATTCCTCAAATAAAGCTTTGTTTCCATTTTTAAAAAAGAAAGAAACATCAGCAGAAAATATTTAAAGCTAAAACAATTCTAAAGTGGGTCAACAGAGAGATCAAATGAGAAGGCGATCCATTTTAACCTAACTACGCCTGCCATAATAGACTTTACCTTCCTCTCTTCACACTGCCTGGAAGCAAGGCTACTTACCTCCCTTCACTCTGATCGGAGGGGACCCATTAGAGACCATCTAGGGGAGAACTCTGCAAATGGATTTTAGGCTTCCACTGTCATCCATAGCACTCTGCAACCCAAGTCATCACAATTTAAGCTTTAATAACCATTCCCTCCTTCAGATTTTGGTTTAATTATTTATAATCCTTAGGCCACACTGGGTGGTGGGCATCTTACATGTGAACGTAGTTGATGCCTCACTTAGATGGCTGCTTGTTTAAAGACAAGCCTTTAAGACTCCCAGACATTATCTTTCCAATAACCAGACCCGATAAGCAGAACCCATAGCTTCAGTATTCTCTTCAGGAGGGTGAGTATTGAGTAGGGCCATTTCATAAGAACGAATTGTTCTTAAATTGGGGCTAGAATTAAGTAAGTCCCAAATCCATTCATATATTTCTGGTTTATGTAGCAATCTCTGGTTCACTTTAGAGACATTATCTTTTTATGATAGAAAATATTATAAGTCACTATAAATATTATGCCTGGGGCATAAGATAATTATATAGATAGTGTCATTACTTTAGTCAGTGATATAAAATTTAAAGTACTGTTGAGAAAAAGAAATTATACAAGTATAAGCCAGATTCAGACAGAAATATATGAACTGTTGGCTTGTACAGATTAAGCTTTGATGTGACTAGGCATTATACATGCCTACATACATACATGTATACATGGCAACATAGCAAAACTCTCAATGACACTCATTCACAAAAGCAGAGCCATGCCTACCAGACTAGTATATTTCATAATAAGGTAAGAAGAACATTAGAACAGTAAATATAAGAGAGATCCATGCCATCATTCTTTGGGTCCCCTCATAGCTAGAGACCCACAGTTGAACAAGTACCAATTCCATTACCTTGGGATAGCAGTTGTCTGTTTCTTCTCACAACAGAGCATTGGAGCCTTTAAGTTCAAGGTATCCTGTCAGTTCTTTATATCTGTTACAGGTGAGTTTAAGGTAAAGTTCAGTTCCTGTGGTAGAGTTTCCATATCAAATCCTTCTGGTGAAGGCCTATGAAAAAAATGCGGTGAGTAGTCTAAAGCATATGGCTTTAGGTCTACATGTACAGGAATCTACAGCAAATGGCTTACTTAGATCACTAAAGGATGGATAGAAACGAGATTAAAAGAGTACAACAAGGAATATAACACTGGACGTCTTTTCCCTCTTGGATTCTATGTAAGTGTTCTTCAATATTTTTCCCTAGTGGAGGTTGCTCCTCCCTGTTTTCATACCGACAGAAATGTAACCACCTCCACGACAGATATGCCTCAGCCTTCCCAGCCGCCCACCCCCCCCAAGCTTGACCTGAATTTCTAGTGTCTACTGATTGTGGGTGACCTTCACACAATGTTGTAAAGCAGCAGCTGAATGGTTGTTTCCCTCTCCCGTATCTTCAGAAACTGACCCCAGCTGAGGGGAGGCCTCCTCTGTCCAACAGGTGTGTAGGTTGTACATATAAAGGGAGTGATATATGGTTTGGGGGCATGAGGCAGGCTCTCTACCGCATTGCCAGAAGCATGCTTAGCCAAAGCATCTATCCCCCTAAAAAGCAAAAAGTTAAAGAAGTAGATAATGAGCATAACTTTGGATTACAAGAGATAATAAGTAGCACATGTGGAGATTGCCAAATTATACCCATTTGTGAATCACTCATCAGAGAGGAGATGGTCTGTAGTTAATTAAAGAGGGTGATTGAATTTCCATTTCAGTCCTCTGACCAGGTTGGCCACCAAGTCTCGAATTTGACCTTTAAGCTAAGAAAAATATATACCTAGAATTTTATACCAGATAACTTTGCACCATTTCAGACCTTTTGCACTTATTCACTAAGGCAACTTGATCTTCAGACTAGGGTAGAAAATAATAAACAAGGATAAAACCACAATTGACAATTGTATGTTAGAGCCAAGTTCTCAGGTGATAAACCCAGAAGTATATCAATCTAAATGGAGTCTGATGATTTCAGAGGATTCTGGAATATTTTTTGTTTCTGCCCAGAGTAGGTGTTTCACCTTTGAATTTAAAGAAGTGCTTCAGTTCCCTTCATCTGCAACACGTGGGTTTATTGTCAAACAAGGAAAACTCTATTACGCCTCCTTCATGTGGATAGATGACCTCCTCCCCCATATTCTCAAAATCTATTAGAAAGAGCCATGGGTATTGGACCTAATCTCAACGTTTTGCATTCCTTTTTGATGTCTGGGCATATTGAGTTATAAATTTATCTCTTAGCATTCTTTTACCCACGAGATTCTTAGAAACCAGACCCGTCTGTGTAATTATAGCCTCTTGCAGCCTTTCTAAAATGACCATCAGGTTGTCTTGAAAGCCTATGTTACAGTTTGTTATCATAAAGTAGACTGCCATCTTCTGGCCAACTATCCCCACTATCTAGCTTACTACAAAGTAAATCAGTTTGTGTGTTCGGAGAAGACATCTTTTTCTCAAAACTGGGTTTCCAGAATTAACTTTTCCTTACAGGGAAACCATCATATCTGCTTACCTGACTGCTTGTGAAGCTTACCTACTCCTAGACAGATTTTCTCTTACATGCTCCCCCTTCCCTTGGTGGCTTCTCCCTCCCTCCTCGCAGGCATAAAAGGCTGTTAGCTCTGACTAATTGCTAAATTCTCTGAAGTGCCAGCAATCAGAGAAGGGAGATTGCAGGGTCAAGAGACACCCTGCACTCCCTGTGTGGCTTGTAAAACTTGTAAAAATATGCTAACCAAGTAAAGATGGTGACTTGAGCGTTGGACAATTCTCATACATGTCAGAAATGAAAGCTGCCTTGGCATCTGTCTGAGACCTGGCGGAGGAAAGTGGTCTGAGATATAGTCTTCAATAATGGCCTTTGACCACTGCCATCGCATTGATTCTGATTCACAGAGACCCCATAGGACAGGGTAGAAATGCTTTCTGTGGGTTTCCAAGGCTGCAAATCCCAATGGGGGCAGAAATCCTCATCAGAGTAGCTGATGGTCTCAAACGGTTTACCATGTGGTTAGCAGTCACCGGAGCTTCTTGCCAATGATTAAAGAGACTGTGTCACGGATATATTTCTGCTGCATTCTTGGGATGATAGAGGTAATTATAATAAAAGTGTTCCTTAGTTTTTATGCACTGATATATATTCGTGTATAAGCCCAGTTATTGAGCACATTTTTAATGCAGTTTTGTGGTAAAATTGGGTGTCTTGGCTGATATTTGAGTTGACTTATACTTGAGTATATAGGTATAGACTGAGGACACTCAGAATTCCCACAGTAGATTTAATCTCTTTATAATCGCTTAAGGAAACAGAGTGTTTGAGATTTTAACTCCTCTGCCTCGGACTGCAATAGAGAGAGGTTTTGTATTCCTCTGATGATTTACGGTCTCCCACAAGGGCAGTTCTACTTTGTCCTGTCTTTGAATCTGACTCGACTCAATCGCAGTGAGAGGAGGGGTAAAGCACCTAGCTGGTTGAAACAGGTACTTGGCAAGGACTGCAGTGATTGGAGAGCCAGGACATTCTTCATAAACAAAACCGTCTTCTCCAACAGCCTGTTTCAAGATCTGAAATGTTCCTATAGAGATTTATTTCTTTGGGGAGCTTATACTCATGGTTCAAGAGAAAGTAAATGCTTAGGAAACCATGATGGCAACATATGTACAAATATGCTTGGTACAATTGATATGGGGATTGTTATAAAAAGCCCCCAATAAAATGATCTTTTCCCACAATATTTCCACATAAAGAACTTTAGAGAAACAATATGTTTAATGTCTTTTCTATTTTTGATGATTCGAGGGTCAGCTATAATTCACAGACTCCACCATCTTTTGGATTCCTAGAAATTTTAGTTTATGAAACATTCTGTCATTTTGTTTTTCCATTGTATAACTGAGAAATAGCTGGAATCCAGTCCAAGGTCATAAGTCTGATATTAGTCCACATGTCCAATACCAGTCAGAGAATCTGTTTCAGACTCACAAAGCACATACAATGACACAGGCCCATGAGTGCAGAATTCTGTGTATCCCCATGGTGGTAGAAGCATCTCAGGACTGGCAGAGGTCTCTACATTGCTTTTCTGGCTTCAGAGGTCTGGTTCCCTCAGGGTAGGTCCACATGGCTTCTCCTCCGGGATGTCTCACAGGGAGTCAGCCTTCTGTCTTGTCAGTAGAGTGTCTTCAAGGGACTGAGTAGTGAGTCTCTCAACCCCAAAGGGAAATACTGCCAGATTTTCCAGAATCCTCAGGAGAAATCCATGCCCACACAGAGGTCTCATTGGCTATCTCCAGATTGACAGGCTAGACTCCACCCGTGAACTCTTAATCCTCAAATTGACAACAGGTTAGGTGACTGCCACAACTCCCTTCTGATAAGGATAGTAATAGACTACTTCCTTGGAGGAACCCAGGGAGGTCAAGTCCTCCCAAGGATGATCGAGATTAAGGCCGCCATCATGAATCTAGGATCCGCCTTTCTTGTCACATGTAGGCCTCTAGCTCATCCCCTTCCTGTTACACTTGTGCCTATTGTACATCCCCTTTCTGTGATGTGCATGCCTATTGTATAGCCCTTTCCTGTGATACCTGGTTAACTGTAATCATGCCCCTGAAGTAGATATAAACCTTGGTTAGCGATAAACTGGGTCTCTCTCTCTGGTGCCCAGCTTTCTGTCCACGCTGTGCATAGACCTAGCTGTTGAGATCATGGCCATCCAGATGGTGAGCATGCTACCATGAAATGAGTCTGACTCCATTATTTCTATCTATTATAATTTTTATGACTTTGCTACACTCATTACTTATTCTCGCTGTACAATTGCGGCTCCCCTGACACCAGATTGTCACAATTTAGGCTCTGATACTAATCCCTCCGATTTTGGGTTATATGTTTCACAGTCCTTCAGTAACTGATGATGTGCTTCTCCATGTGGACTTAGTTGACATCTCACTTCTATGGCTGCTTGTTTGAAGACAAGCCCTTAAGACCCCAGAAACAATCTTATCTAATAGCTGGGCACCATCTAATTTTTCCACCACATTTCACAATAGTACCCATCTCCTCTGTAGTCCCTTCCTCAAGGATCAAGCAGGACCAGAATGTAAAAATCAATTCTTCTTAAGTTGGAGCTAGGATTTAGTATGAGTCCTAAACCTATTCCTAGCTCTGTTTTTAGGGGGGTTTGTTTTGTTTGTTTTTTATTACCTAAGCATTAATGCAAATGTCATGTCATTGCATCATTCAATCATGTCAAGCATAATTGTACCATTGCTTCCATAATCAGTTTCCAAATACACTGTTTCTTCTTGGTTTTCTTGTTTTACTCCCCTTTCCCTCTGGCATACTTCCTCCCACCCCACCCCACCCCCCTTAAAATCCTTATTCTACTTGCTCTCCCTATAAGTTCATTAATCCTCAGCTTTATTTGCCAAAAAAAAAAAAAAAACAGAAAAACATATCACACTTTCAAGATGATAACCCCAATGGCATAGTACCTCTGATATACACCATAATACGGACAAAAAACAAACATACAAAATAGAATGACCATCACTACTTTGCTAGAATAATGCATATCTTAATACAGATCATTTGAGAGGTAAACTGAGGCCCAGGGACAAATAGAGAAAAAGTGAAGCGGTTGTAGCAGCTCTTTATTAGATAAGAAGCTCCTGGATGAGGTTCCGTGGTCTGGCAAATATCCCAGGGGAGATGTGTCCAGTGAGAAGAGTGGTGGGTTTTTAAAAAAGGAGCTGAGGAGAGTTCCTCTGGGAAGGAGTTGGGGCTGCAGCTACTGGGGAGTTTCCACTGCCATCATGTTTTCCCTTAGTCTAATTGTCCAGCTGTTGCAGGTGGAGAGGAAAGATGGTTATTCGTGGAGACAATTCCGAGAATTGTCCATTTGCTTCATTTCCAGGTTCGTGCTGGAAGAATGGTTGAGACTTTGACAGTCTTGTCCCTGACCCAACATCCCGGCCTTTTTGGTAAGAAGGAGCTATATGAGTCATTCTGGCTACTTCCTGCTGAGGGTGGGAGGCAACCAGGGGCTACAGGCCAGAGAGTGCTGAATCAGGTTTGTAGGCAGGGGCTATAAGGGTGTAAAAGAAGCTGGTTAACAGTGAAATTGGTTATGTCCCTTGTTCCATTTTGGAGAAACTTGAAAAAACAGGAGGCTGTTAACAACAAAAAATATGGCCACTAGTGGCCCAACCAAAGGCCAACCAGTGGCCAGAAGACAAAAGAGTCATGAAACCAGGATGTTAATGAGGCGTTGTCTTGTTAGCAGTTCCTGACTTTGTCTGCCATTTTATTAAGAACTTTTACATTCTATTTCACTCCTCCAGATTCATTAATGTAGTAACAACATTTTTCTGTTAAAGACATACAGTGCCTCCTTTTTCTGCGGTTAGGAGACCTAGAACCCTATAGTTTGGGAGGGTTACTTGTGCTAAGAAACCATTGACCTGAAACCATCGGTGCCAAAGTACCCTGAGCATAACAGGGTTTGTCAGGCTTCCCTTTCCCCAGAAATGTTCTTTTGGTGCAAAGGCACCCTTCCAAATGCATCAATGACTCTGTAACAAGCTTCTGCCTCCCAACCACTGTGGATCCCTGAGTGACTGTGTTTGGGACTGCTGAATTTCAATGACTGTGGGGTTCCAGAACCAACCCATGCAACAAAAGGGCTGTCTTCCTACCTGTAATAGTTGGCCTTAGCGTCGTCCCCTCACTTGCAGCAGCTGGAAGGGTGCCTTTGCACCAAAAGAACATTTCTGGGGAGAGGGAAGCCTGACAAACCCTGTTAAGCTCAGGGTACTTTTGCACCGATGGTTTCAGGTCAATGGTTTCTGATAGCAAATGAGATATATTCCGTTCTTGCTGGTGTTAGATTATTCAAATGAATTCCCTTTAAGGGTATAGGGAACTCCCCAGACTAGTTAGATATAGAAAAAATTCACAAGGGCATGGCACATAATAATGGACACTGTAGGGAGATGCAGAGAAAGCAAGGGGTTACATTGATTTGTTTTGAAACATTGAAAAGGACAGAAGCTTCCTGGACTACTTTTAACCAGGTGAATGGGCTACTGGGGTGATTTTTGAGTGATGGACTATCTACTGCTGGTAACTGGTTAGCCAAGAATTGTTTACTGTCCTGCATTTTCTGTGCCACCAGATTTAATTTATTAAAATTTGGGGGGAGGAGTTTTGCACATTGTCAATGGATGTGAAGGGTAGCAGCAGATCTAGTGCTGCACCATAAAAATATAGTTTGCCCTTTGCCCCTGACATCCATTTGCTGTCCCAGGAATCCATGGCGTTAAGGCTTTGTTTTCATCCCTGACAAAAATGCCTTTCTTATTTAGGCTGAACTGTGCATTCCAGTCCAGCAGCCAGTGAAGTTTGCAGAAGGAATATGGATACTTGCCATAGATGTCTGGCCACCAGCGACAATATTTTTAAATCTGGTTATAAAGAAAACAGAGGATAGGGCCAGCTATAACATGATTTGTTATAAACTTTAAGGAGCTGGAAGGGAGGTTGATTGAAACTGGTGGCTGGCACCCTGCTGGGGTGCAATATCTTTTTCCAGCGACGCAGGTATACTTGCATTGCCAGCGGATAGGTTTTCCGGATAACAAATTCCTATGCAATGGAATTTACTTTGTGCTTTGCAGCCTTACCTTGACTTTGGGTGGCTTGCAAAAGGCACCAGAGTAAAATGAAGGTGAATGGACCTCATAGACTTGGGTAGAATATAGGGTATTATGGCTGAAAGGCGCCTATTTAACTTGACTGAGGTGGTGCAAGTTAGGGTTCCTGAGTACCTTAACTGCCATGGGAATAGTCTGGATTATAATGTGTGGATCTGACCACCATGGTTGTAGAGGTTTTTGCATAAAGAGTTTTGAGAAACACTGAGTTTCCAGATTGCAGGGCAGCCACCTGAGAGGTTTGGTCTGAGTTTTCTAGGCAGGGAAGGTACCTGTCTGCTTGTTTCCAGGGCAGCTGTCTTAAAAGAGAGAGCTAAGGGAAGTTGGATGCCAAGGAGGGCTCTTAGTGGTTAAGTAGTAATGGTTTTCCATACATGAGTTCAAAAGAAGTAAGGAAGATGGGGCTTGAAGGGAGGGTAAGAGCTATAAGTAAAAGCGTGACCCAGAACTGGTGGAGTTCTACAGGAAGTTTTGTGAAGTGATCTTTGAGGAGTCCATTAGCCCTTTCTATTTTTCCCGATGACTGAGGTCTGCACGGAATGTGCAGCTTCCAATCTATGTTTAGAGCTGAACATACCTGATGAGTAATTTTAGAAATGGAAGCTGGCCCATAATCAGATTGTATAGAGGTGGAGAGACCTAATCTGGGAATGATGTGGGTCAGTAGGGTGTCTGTCACTACTTTTGCAGCTTTATGTTTGGTCGGGAAGGCTTTTACCCATTCTGTAAGTGTATCAACCACGGTAAGAAGGTATCTTGGTCTGTTGTGTGATGGCATGTATGTGAAGTTTACTTACCAATCTTGTCCTGGGATGTGTCCTTTCATCTGATGGGTGAGGAAGTTTGGCTTAAGTTCTTCCTGTGGGCTGACAGAGGTGTGAGTGCAGCAGGCAGAACAAAGTGTCTCCGAGGGGTTGCAATGACAGGTGATGAAACAGAGGTCTAAGTAAATGGCTAAGCTTGGGGGTGGGGCAATGTGGAAAGCGTGACGGATTTGTTGTATGATGGTGGCTGCCTGAGGTAAGGCTAGCTTTTCTTGCAGCATTCCCCGTCCTGCAGGCGTTAAGGTTCCTCCTTAGCACATCAAGGAGTAAAATTCCGTGTCTGCAGACTGTGGCTAGACATTGGGCAAGAAGAGGATGGGAGAGGAGTGAGACTGGTTTGAGTTAGTTACAGTTGCTACAGGCAACTGTGTCTACTCAGTTGTTTTTCTGTGTCACCAGGGAATCAGTAGTTTGATTCCC
>PVJH01016501.1:0-50337 GCA_004026705.1 Nesogale talazaci
ATAGCAATGATGACAACGGTGGCACAACCCTACTTGAGGGAAACAACCAAACTGCAGGTGAACAGATACACTGAATGAGGTAAGATAGGGCCAATAATAATATATAACAATAAGGGTTCCTGCAAGGGCGGGGGGCTATGGCCGGGGAGAGGAGCTAAAGAGAAATTGATATCAAAGAGTTCAAGAAGAAAAGAAATGTTCTGAAAATGATAGGGGCAGTAATTGCACAATTATGCTTGATCTAATGAATTATGGAGTGTTATAATATCGGGCAGAACTACACTACCACTTTCACTTAGACACAATACAAACTGTTACGTGGAAGGCTAGTGGCTCAAACGCACTAGTTGCTCCAGAAGAGAAAACTGAGACTGTCTGCTTCCTTAAAGATTTACCATCTCACAAACTCTAAGTGGCAGTTCCAGTCTATGTGATGGGATTATTAAGTCAGAATGGACTGTTGGCCATGGGTTTGGCAGGGTTTTTTTTAAGGCGGCAGGGTGGAGGTGTTGTTTGGATGTTAATTTGCTGTGTAAACTTTTCCACAAAACAGAGTACTTGTGTTGATTCCGCTGTTACCCCTAGATTTTAAAATCACACATCTCCAACTACTAAGGACAGACAGAGGACGGATACAGCCTGACACTGAGAAGAAATCAGTGAGACAGTTTTTCAGAACGAGGACAACGGGAGAGGGGGAATTTGTGACAATCTGACATGTAAGATTTTTATGGCCGTGTTTCATATTGGAAAACAGGGATACACCACTGTAAAGCCTGGAGAGAGGTGAACTGTTCTGACCCACGAACCAAGCACGAGTCCCTTGTGGGATGCAGGGAGGGGCACCATGAGACTGTACCAAAGGTACTGAAACACCCAGTCTTCCATCTTTAGTCAAGCAGAGGAACTTAAAAAAAAACAAATATATATTGAGATTGTACTACATGCACTGGGGAGCAGTGGTGTTTCACTGGTACAATCTCACCTTAATGTAAGACCCCGGTTGGATTGTTTGCCAATGAACCTCAAATGCAGCCACCACTTATCTGCAAAGCTCGTGTGATAGAAACTGGAGGATTCACCCAGGTCTCCAGCCTAAGACAAGCAAAGAATGAAAGGCTGATGATCTCCTTCTGAAAGCAACCCTCTTGAGAACCATCTCGATTATAAATTTACAATCCCATCATGCAAAAAACTACCATGTGTCAGCAGAGATATGAGGGCAGTGATCGCGGTTACAGGCACTGACTGTCTGGATACGAGGCACAGTGTTGTGATAGGAGCCATCAAGTCAGGCTCAACTCCTGGGGGACGCCGGCTGAATGCAACAGAACAAAGCTGCTCGTTCAGCCCCAGCCTCACAACGATTGTCACATTTGAACCCATAGTGCAGCAACTGTGTCAATCCATCTCACCAAGGCTCTTTTTTTTCACTGCCCTTCTACTTTACTAAATATGATGTACTTTTCCAAGGACTCATCTCTCCTAACAAGGTGTCCAAAGTATATGAGACAAAGTCTCCTCATCTTTGCTTCTAAGGAACACTCTGGTTGTAAATTACTGTATATACTTGTGCATAATCGAGTTTTTCCAGCACATGTTTAACGGAGTGTTTGTGTTAAAATTAGGTGCCTCGACTGATATTCGGGTTGGCTTATACTCGAGAATATACAGTACTCCAAGAGAGGTTAGTTTGTAGTTTTGGCAGTGCATGGAACTTTCTCAACATTCTTCAGCGGCACCATAATTCAAAGGCAGATATTTTTCTTCAGTCTTCTTAATTCACTGACCACCTTTTACATGCCTACGAAGGCAGGGAGACGACTCAGGCTTGGGTCAGGCACAACTTAGATCTCAAAGTGGCATCCTTGCCCTTCACCACTTGGAAGAGGTCTCGTGCCACAGACTGAGCCAATGCAATATGACATTTCATTTCTGCAATACAGCCCCATGTGTGTCCAAGCAAGAGGATAACCTCACTCTTGTCTTCTCCCTTCATGTTACCCAAGGGTCCAATGATGAGGATTTTGGTTTTCTCTCTATTGAATCTCCCAACTTGGCTAACCATGCAAACTGAGCAAAACAAACTCCCCTCATTTAAACCTTTCCCTCTGCCTCCCTCTCTTTCTTTTTAATGAGGAAAGAGCACCTGCTTGTCCTGAGAGCACAGAAGAATGCCAGCCCCAGGGTCCCTCAGTGAACAACTCTGTATGACGCCCAGGCAGCCTCTGCAGCCTGCCACTAGGCTTCAGACAGGAGCTCACAGCTCACTCGGCGAAGGCATCTCTGCCTGCACAAAAGATCCGGAGCCCTGAGAGACTTCATTTAAACGCCAATTTTCATGCTCCCTCTTCTGGCGTTCATAACATCAATATTTTAAACAGTTCAAGTATTTTTTAACTTCTAAGAGAGTCATTCACTCTCCTGCTAGAGAAGAGGTAAAAGAAAATGTCAATGGCTGGAATGCAGACTGCTTCTTCAAAGATGATGGAGTTAAGTACGTTTCTCCTGACTGAATGGCAATTAGCGGGGAACTTGACAATACAATGCTACACAGAAGGGGATTCGCTGGGCTCCAGGAATTCACAGGCTAGGGAAGAAAGTGGCCCCACTTGTTGGGCAATTTAGCCTTAACTGTCACTGAGATTGAAAGGAAACCTACATGCCCCTTGGAACTGACAAGCATGTGTGTGTGAGCCACAAATGGAAAATGTCTAAAATGCTTCAAGTATTTCCTGCTTTTTCTGACAGAGCCCGTCCTTTGGCTAGGACAGGCTGGCGCTCACGGCCACCAAGCATCACTGTGATTCTGACTCACAGGGCAGAGTGCAACTCCCCCCTTGGGTTTCAGGAGCCTCAACTCTTTTGGGGAGCAGACAGTCTTACTCTCTCCCTTGGCTCTAACCACTGACTTTACAGTGAGCAGCTCAGTACGTCACACACACACACCATGCCACAGGCTACCCAAGGAAGATGCGCTTTTAAAATAACACTAGGAAGGGTCTGGGATATGGGCGCTGTTGCTACCGAGTGCAGAGCTATATGGCTTTCAACTCTGAGTGTGGGCATGTGTCAGAGCGGTGCTGCCTCGATGGGATTTCTAGGCTGCACCCTTTTTGGGGCAAAGCACCAGCCCTTTTACCCACACACACCCCAAGAAGTCACTGGTGGGTGGAACACAGCACACCCCTTGCATTCACAGCCAAACACTTATGAGTTGGTCATGAAGGCTCCTTGATTCAGAGGGCAATGCCTCAGAAGCCACCACAAGGCTAATGGACCAAGGCTAATGCTGCCTCATTGCATAAAAGTGGTCCCTGAAATGCTGTAGTACTAGGAAGGGAGTATTAGCAAACCCAGGAACAAGGGGACAACAAGTGATCCAAAATTGGTGGTGAGGAGGTGCAGGAGGCATGGTAGGGCTTAATCAAGGGCTATGGAACTGAGAGGAATTACTGAAACCCAAATGAAGTCTGAACATGAGAGTAGGGCAAGAGGAAAGTAAAAGGAAATTGAGGAAAGAACAAGGAAGCAAAGGGCATTTACAGAAGTCTAAATACAGGCATGTGCACATGTAAATATATTTATATATTATGATGGGGAAATATATCTATGTGCATATATTTATAGGTTTAGTATTAAGATAGTAGATGGACATTGGACATCTATTCAAGTACTCTCTCAACACAAGAACACTTTGATCTATTAACCTGGCAATTCATGATGCTCACTTTTCCAACATGATCACTGGTGACAAAGCAGGTACATAAACAAATGTGGTGAAAAAAGTTGGTGGTTCCTGACTACCAAAAGATATAATGTCTGGGGTCTTAAAGATTTGAAGATAAACAAGTGGCCATCTAACTGAGAAGCAACAAAGCCCACATGGAAGAAGCACACCTGTCTGTGTGACCATGTGGTGTTGATGGGATCAGGTATCAGGCATCAAAGAACAACAACAACAAAAAAAAACCTTATCAATGTGAATGAAGGGGAGTGCGGAGTGAAGATTGAAAGTTTATCTGTAGGCTTACAGAAGGGAGGAGACAAGCCAGTCAGGGTACAGTGTAGCACCCATGAAACATACAACTTCCTCCAGTTCTTTAATGCCCCCCCATCCCCACCCCACTATCATGAACTCAATTCTACCTTAAAAATCCAGTTAGACCAGAGGATATACACTGGTACTGATAAGAACTGGAAACACAGGAAATTCAGGACAGGTAATTCCCTCAGGATCAATAAGGAGATTAGTGATACCAGAAGGGTCGGGAAAAGTGGGGACCAAAAGGGGAGCCCATCCCAATGATCTACGTATAACTCTTTCCCTGAGGGACAGACAACAGAAGAGTGGTTAAAGGGAGACGTCGGACAGTGTAAGACATGACAAAATAATAATAATTTATAAATTATCAATGGTTCATGTGCGAGGGAGGGAAGGTGTTGGAAGAAGGGAGAAAATGACAAGCTGATACCTACAGCTCAAGTTAAAGAAAATATTTTGAGAATGATGATGGCAACAAATGTACAAATGTGCTGACACAATGGATGGATGGATGCATCGTGATGAGTTGTAAGAGCCCCCAATAAAATGATTTGAAGATAAAAATGGCCTGCAGAATTTGCTGCAAACATAGATTTCACTGTTCCTGCTCTCACAGATCCTGATTGTTGACTCTAGAGTGAGGACTGAGGGGATCCTGAAAACAGAGTTCTTGGTATTGGAAAATGTACCATCATATAACCAGGTTCCTGTTTCCCAAGACCTGTCCATCCATTCACTGGGGTCCACACTCAGATCGTCAATACCACACAAGGACATCTGTTTTTGCTTTTTGTCACCCATGGATAATAATCATCAAAATGAATCTATTCCTCAGCAGCTACCAACTCTTTAGTCGTCAGACACCCCGCATGCATGACCACTTTAAAAATATTCTCATGTGCAATCTTGGCTGATTCCCAATCCAAGAGAAGCTCCAGGCAGATGAGGAGCCACCCTCCCAATTGCAACGGAGGCCCAACCTATCAGAGGTCTCATGGATGACCTCACCACGTGAGGGACGGTGACTGGCCAGTCTTTGAAAGCTAGCCATGCTTATCAGGGAGGGAGGGGTGCTGATGGATATGACACCTCAATAGAATCTCATGTGAAAAATGACCACTGCAGTATCTATTTTGTCATTAATTCAATACAAAGATCAAAGTAATGTGCAAGAAGCCTACAGAGATACAAAGTGGCTCTCAAGGAGGCCTTGCCCCACTGTTCAAATCGTGAATGATATAACAAAATAAGTGAAAACATAAATTAAGCTCATAACCATGAATTTTCAAAATGCCCCCGTTTACAGCCTTACTGTCAGTTAAAAAAAACACACCAACAAAAACTAACAAGGAATTAAGCAAATGCATAATAACAAAGATGGTAAGGTAAGATACTGCAACCTGTAAAATTACATGTCTTTTACTTGGCAATGGGAAGATACAAAATAAACGGGTAGGTTTAAAGAGGCACATGGCCTCTTTACTTGAATTCCCCCAATAAATAGTGATGACACCAAAGTAGGTTAAATTTATTGCACACCTGCATGGCTGCATGATTTCAGTAAAATAAATGCAGTCTCTGGAATCATACACCCACTTAGGAATCAAGGTAGAACATGAATGAGCAGCAGTCACATAACTCACAGTCACAATCACGGGATGTGTCCAATAGGATGGATTTCCCCCAGGTTGTGACAGAGTTGTAATGACCTCATGTGGGATAAATGAAATGACAGAAAGCATTTGGAAGGGGGCGAAGCATCAAAGCCAAATGTCTACCCACTTAGCAAGGATACTGTTCTAAGGGAACAGACAGCAATCGCTTCAGTTTGGGGGTGTTAATTCTGGATCTGTCAACCAGGATTTAAAATGCAGAGGATATAAGGAATGGCAATGAAAGGGAATGCGATTTATCAGCCCAAAGTAGGGAACCTTCCAGAAGGAGTGGATCATTCTTCAAAATGCATTACAAGCTCATATTCATTCTGCCTTTATATTGTGTTGTCCAAATGACCAGATTAACAGGCCTTTTGTACACCGAATTATCTGCTTTCAAATGGTGTTCTGTATAAAGATAAGTCTCATTCCCACCCACTTTTTCCTGCAGAAGGTCTGCTCATCTCCATCTTCCCACTCCAAATGTCATCATTAAGACTCAGTTCCATTTCCACCTGTGCCAGCTAGCAACACATCTTGGTGTCAGGATGATCTTTCCCCATCCTGGAACCCCTGTAGTGTCGGAGTCATGTATCAGGCTGATAAATACAAGGTTGGCGTTTTAAAATCTCCAACTACATGAGAGAAATATGCCACCACCACCCCACCCCACCCCAATGAACAGTTCCAATCTCAAAAACCCACAGGTGCAGTTCTATTTTGTCTTATAGACTTCTGATACTTACGAACATGCTTGATGGTAGTAAATTTGGTTTGAGTTTGGTTGTCTATCATAGAACTCTCAAAAAACGCCAAACTGTTGACATATGAAGGAGCTTCAAAAGTCTCATAGAAAAAGTCTCTTATCCTTCAATAACATTCTGCATGAAATTTTTGAAAACAACTTGTATTAACACCATCATATTCTGTTAAAGATTAAGTGTTAGAAACCTTAGGCTATACTTCTAAAAATGACACTATTGATCTCTGGACTTTAGGTCCATCATTCCTTTATCATGTTCTTGTTTTCTCCAGAGCACGCTGAAACACGGAAGGGATAAATACAGCTGCACCCTTTTTCATCAGAGTAACAGCACGATTATAAAGTTCATGGAAATGACCTGAGACCAGAAGAAATAGATGGTGCCCACTACAACTGCTCTTAAAGGGATCACATTAGAAAGTCCCAAACAGAATGGGAGAAAAGCATGGCACAAACACTTAAAGTCGCAAGACAAACTAGGCATCCTTGTTGAATAAACCAAGGCAAAAAAACAAAATTCACTGCCAACTTCTATAGATTTCCTAAAGGACACAGTTGAACTGAACATGGTGTCTGCCACAAAGGGGCTGGTAGTCCTACTACCCTCAGGCAGAGACCAGTATGTACGTTGGCTAATTTTTTTCACCCTATAAGAGACAGGTTTAGCGGGGAACAGTAACACTAGGAAGGCATGGAACAAGCCATCATTTGGAATCAAAAAGCAACAGGACTCCAGGAACAAGTTTAAAAGATTTAGAAACAAAAGAGGAATGAAAAGTAAGACAGAGAGGAAAGGGAAAACACAATGGCACATTGCAGGAACTACAAAGAATGGGGAAAAATGAAGTGTGTATCAATGGTTTAATATAGGTGATTACCTGTTTGCAATCTTTCCCCAATTCACAATGAAACAAATACAAAGTTCACAGAAAAATTCCATTACCATTTTATTTTCCCACATCGTTTCTGAAGTCTGCTCCAATGAAGAAGTGGGAAGGCAAGCATTTAAACGCTAACCAACTGCAAGAGTAGCTTAGCAGAAAGAATGTCTGTCAACTAATCAATAGATTCGGATCCCCAGTGTGCAGTTCTTTCTTTTGGGGGGGATCGCTGCTCTCTGATGGGAGTTGGAGGTCCAGTCTTGCTCCTGGAGAGCTGCTGCTGGATTTGAACCGCCACGTCAGTGGGCCGCAGTCCCACACTTAACCACGACGCCACCGGGGCTCAGCCCGAAGCTCTTTTGGCTACTCACCAAAAGACTGGCTGTTGAAACCCATCAGTTGCTCTGTAAAGGAAAGTACGCAGTCTGCATCGGTGAAAACTCGCAGATTAAAAAACTCCATGGGGTAACTCGACCCTGTCCAATAGGGTGGCAACATATCATAACTGGCTTGACAGCAATGTGCTAAATCAATACATGCCATTACTTTAATAAGTGTTCTTCATGAATACAGGAAATCATGAGAGGGTTTCTCCAGGGCATTAAAAAACAAAACATCATTTTACATCCCTAGCTCATCTGGGTCCCTACGCGTCACCACTGACTTGGTGGAAATGAGACTGATTGGGGTTCATTCATCTAGTATTAGGGTGTTTCTAGTGTCTGATTCATTCTTTTTAAAATGGTGCTGTTGTTTTGCTTGGTCTAACAGAGCTGGTCCTGAAACTGACACTCTGTGTGACCTTGAAGAAATTTCTAAGCCATCGATAACAACATCTTTCCTTAATAGTAATGCAGGACCCATTACAAGACTCAGATGAGATCGTGTAATTAAAGCAGCAGACACAGAAGTTCCAGACAGGGCACTTTCAAAGCTAAGTCAGAATAGGAGACTCACCCTTTAAAGAAAGCACTTGGACACTTGTCAACCTAGAACCCTAGAAGTCCATGGAAGAAAAGATTTTATGGGGACCAGATTAACAAATGAATGTCTTTGGAATCAGGCTGGGTTGAGATGTAAGGCACAAGACACACTTTGAACTCAGTCAAGTGCTACTTGGAGAGGTCATGATTATGAATGGATTTGACAGACATTCAGAGAAGAGAAGGCTTTCGAAATTTTGTACGGGACTGGGTGTCTAACCAAGGTCTAAATCAGTGGTCCTCAAACTTCCCAATGCCGTGACCCTTTAATACAGTCCCTTAAGTTATGGAAACCCTTCAACCATAAAACTGGGGGTGAGGTCAGACCACTTGTATGGTACTTTGAGTTGTGCTGTCTTGTGCAGGAGAGGTTAGGTGCCGCCAGATGCAACAGTGGTGCACCAGGAGTCCGATCTGTGAGGCTTGGCCCTCCTGCAGAGCAAAGATGGTAAAGGACATGTGATATGGCCTTCCCTGCAGAAGGCTGAGTGAGAGCGAGGGCTTCTGGTCACTGGGGATATGTAGAGGAGAAGGAAGGAACCAACCTTTCTGTCGCCAGCCTCCGGTGAACATTTGACTCATCGGGCCACTGTCTCCATCAAATACTTCTTGAAAACATTCCTGCACCATTCACTTTTTAAGTCCCTATCTTTCCTCTCCCATTTCACCATGTTCTTCCTTGTCCTGAACCCACATTGTTCTTTACTAAGTTGTCGAAATGAGAAAATCTGGTCTGGTTCAAGTTGATGGTCAGAGGTAAACTGGAAGTTCCTTCTGACTCAAGCAACTGTGGGGCTGACAATTGGAGCAGGAACACAAAGCAGTGAGACCACAAGTGGATGGACACAGAGCTGAAGGACTCCAAGATTGACTAACTGTACCCAAGGTCGGCAAGCTCCTGGTGACTTCAGAAAGGGCCCTCAGCAACCATGCCCCTGATGCCCACATTTCCAGTTCAAGAAGGGAAGGAGCAGGCATGAAGTGCCCAGAGGGCTGGCAACAAAAAAGAGTTGCCATAAAGTGATGGAGGCCTTCTATGAGTCAGCAAAGAATGGTCCTGTGGGCTTTCCAAGGGCTGGTTTAGTTTTCAGGAGTCTGCCTTGATTGATTTCAATAAAAAGAAACCCCCCCAAAAGTTTAAAGTGAAGTGTTAAAACACAAGAAGTCTTTCTTTTTAAAGAATGGCTCGATGGTCATACTTAGCAGACGTGGGTATTGACGCTGAGAAATCTGACACATTATCTACATGCCTTACTTGGGGGGGGGGGGAAGCCCCATAATTCACTCTGACAAGACCATAGCAATGAAGCGGAAGCCTGAACACTGAAAAGTGAGATGCAATCACTGGGACTGCTGAGTCATTTGGTCATTCAAGTGCATTAAAAATGAATGAGAAGGGGCTGAGCCCCGGTGGCATAGTGGTTGTGTGCGGGACTGCAGCCTACTGGGATAGAGGTTCAATTCCACCTCCACAGAGGAAAGGCCTCCACGGAGCAAAGGCTGGGCCTCCTACTCCCACCACCTGAGGGCAGTGATGCAAAAAAAAAAAAAAAAGAAAAAACGGATTTCTTCACTTAAAAACAAATCTGTTTCCCCTATTTCCCTACAACAAGGAAAGGAGACCAGCGTGTCCAACAGCATGTCCTTCCACTGGCCACAGACATGACCTCTTGGAAAGACATCACAAGGATCAGAGTTTGCCCAAGGTTGGTAGACTGCTGTACATTGTCGTCAGTAATGACTCTGACATACTTTTTCAAGCAATGGGGGTGGGGGGGCATAAAAACCGATGGCATGTCTATCTGGCTACATGTCTTTGCACCAAGAATGGCAGGGCTTCATCTCCTGTACATTCAACATTATTATCAGGAGAGACCAGTGCTGAGAAAAGGACCTCATCTTTAGCCAAACAGGACGGTGAAAGAGGGCAGCTATCGGGGAGGTGGACTGACAGAATGGTTGCAAGCCCGGGCTCTAACAGAGCGGGGGTGAGGCTGGTGCAGGGTTGGTCAGGGTTTCTTGCTGCTGTACACAGAGTCATTATGCACAGGAACCACCTAGAGGGCCCCTACCAACTTATATGAATTACCGTGTTCTCAAAGCACTGTAACGGCAGGTAGAAGAGAGAGGGCTTCTAGAACTTGACTCTACTATTTGGTGCTCTCAAATGAAGGAAAATTCCCTGGCATCCAATTGAGGTCAACTCATAGTGACCCAAAGGACAGGGTCAAACTGTCCCTGGAAGAACTTCTTTGACTATCACTCTTCATGAGAATAGAAAGCCCTGGCTTCTTCCTGTGAAGAGGCTGGTGGTTTCCAACTGCTGGCCTCTTGGATGGCAGTGCAAAACAGAACCAGCACATCAGGAGGGATTTTCTATGGGGCCTCACCTCTCCCTGATTCTTTTGACTTCTGAAACGTATGAAATACCAAAGTCTGAGCTTCTGAGGCCGCTCTCACTCTGAGCAAGCTGGCCACCTGGGGCATAATCACCCCTGTGGGTTCTCTGGGTAGTAAATCTTCACAAGAACAAAAGCCACCACCTTTCTCCCAGGGAATGCCCGGTGGGTACCAACGACTCACCTGGAGGCCAGTAGCCCAGTTCAGGGCTCCTATGCTACCAGGGCTCTGAAATGTACAGACACAGTGAAATCCGACTTTTTCCCATTTCTTCCCATTTCAATACCCTGAGCGACAACTGTCTAATTTTGCCTACTGTTAAGCAATTTTGAAGTGTTTTATTTTAAAGCATACATAGCTTATATGGTAAAAAAAAAAAAAAAGTGAAATTAATATAAAAGAGTAACCTTTTCCAAGGTCACGCGGACAGCAAGGCACTTGGTGCAAAGATCTCTGATTCTCTGGGGTACCTTTCGAACAAGACTATAGGGAACTAAGCCCTGGACTGCATTGCAGCCTTCTTGAATGTTACTGCTGTCCTGGGAATTGGTTGATAACAGACAATGTCAACTGTGGTAACTGGTTTAAGAGCTGTCCAAATTAGTCTACCAACACAGAGTTTGAAATTGTAAATGACTCACATTCTCAGACTGGGACTTCTGTGATTCTTCTGCCTGTGTACTCTTGGACATAAAACAGCCCTGCAATTTTCTTACTTCATGGAGATAACATTCTCTCTTCCAAAGGATTAAATATAGTACATAAGCATTTAGCACTGCTATGTTCTTTTAATGACAACATGTCCTATTTAATCATCGCTGATATTCTTTGTTTTGAGGTAGATTCGATTTATTCTGATATTAGTAGGGCAGACAACAGGAATGGATAAGCGCTAAGAGCTCACACTACACAGAGTCCAGGTACAGACATGGGAGACTGCAGAAGGGGGACAATGGTTGGTGTAAAATATGAAAATAATAATTTATAATTTATCAAGGGGTCACAAGAGTGGGGGTAAGGAGGGGAAAATGAAACTGATACCAAGGGCTCAATAGAAACTAAATGTTCAGGAAATAGCGGTGGCAACATAGGTGCAAATATGCTTGATACAATTGATGTTATAGATTGAAATAAGAGCTGCAAGAGGCCCCAATAAAATGATCTTCTAATAAAAACTATAAGGCACAACAGTGTTTTTGTTGTTACTGCTTAATATTGGTAAAACATAACATTTTCTGATTTTTAGTTGCAACCTATTTCTTTTTAAATTCACAATGGAGATTTCTTGAGACGCTGTAGAGTTAGTTGATGGATCATGTTTTTAGTTCCAATCTGCGTAACTGGAGTGCTTATATCACATGCCTTAGATATAATTATCAGTATGACTGAGTCTATATATGCCCCTTGATTTCCTCTTTTCTTTCTTTTCTCAGCTATGTTTGCTTTCCGTTTTCCCCTGACTTCTTAGATAAACGGGTTTTTTTTTTCCCCTCACTCTAGAGACATTTATCCCAATATTCACATTTTGATGAAGACCTATGTGCATATTTGTTATTTCTCTAAGATTTTAAATAAACATCTTTAGTGCATCACAGTTTACTTTTAAATAACACCACATCACTACACATACAGGAAGAACCCTGTAATGTTTAACTTCCTTTTTTCTCCTTCCACGTCTTTCTGCTGTTGTTGTTATAGGCCCCGATGCCACATACGGTGTAAATTTTATCATGTGTTGCTATTATTTTTTATCTTAAGCAGTCAATTTCCCTTTAAAAATGTTTCATCCTCATTTATATTTTACATCTAGCCACATGTGTATCCTTGGGGTGGTCACTGCATGCTTAGGTGGCTCTGCATCTCTGCCTGATACCATTGTCTTTGTGGACCCAAAAGCTCCCTTCTTCTCTCTGGAAGGGTTTCTATTCTCTCCACATGGAAGGTGTCTCTCTCTCTCTCTCTCTTTCTCTCTCTCTCTCTTTTTAACTGTCTCACTGCTTTTAAGCCTATTTCCTTTATCATTAATGTCTGCACTTTGATGTGCTTTGGGTGGTTTCTTCTGCATGTAGAGCATCAGCTTCTTGACTCACTGAGATTATGTATTTAACCTATTTGGACAGTTTTCAGTCATTAATAGTCTCATCATTAAAGTGGGTCTTTTCAATCTGCTCTCTTCCTCCTGAGATTCCAATTGCACGTAACTTAGACCACTTGATATTGTTCCATGGCTCAAGAAGTCTCTGTTCATTCTTTCTAGTCACCACCACCCCCTTCCCCACTCCTTTAAAAAGCTTCTCATGCTATGTATTCACAGATCTTTTCTTCTACACTCTATTGAACTGATCAAAAATTACCCCTATTTTTGGCCTTTGGGACTGTGTTAGGCCTTCTACTTCTCTTCTGGTCAGACTCACATCTCTCCCTGTCCCTGTGTCTGCTGAGAAGATGAAGAATGGCTGTTTCAAGGACTATATCTACTAATTCACTGTTTTTACCATTTCTAAGTATGGTTCTATTTTCTTCTCACCTGGTTAGCAACCTGAATCTCCCGCTTCTTGGCATGCCTGCCAATTTTGGATTGCATGCCTGACATTGTGAATTTCACATGGGTGGGTACCACGTACCATCATGTATCTTGAGTATATGATTTGGGGCTGCCTCTTTGGAGGGCTGCATTTTGTTCTGGCACTGACTGAACAGCTTCATTCAGGGCTTGCTTTTCAAGGTTTAGATGAGAACGTTCCTGAGACAAGTCCTCTCCTTCTCAGTGCCAATGTAGAAAGAAGCGACCGTGGTCTGGGTTGTGTCAGCTTTATGTGAGGACCCCGACTATATCATACATCAACTGTAAGCCTTGCATGAGGACCAGAATTATGGCGGTATGTCCTTTGCTCTTCTCAGTAACACAAAGATCGCACACAGCCAAACCTGGAGGGAACTGTTGAAAGATTTCAACCACTCTTCTGATATAAAAGACCCTATTTTTTTACAAGACATCTCTTTAAAAAGCAGTAGCCCTGGCTTCCCTGAATCCCAGTCACAGTGTGAGTCCTTTATGGAGGGCATGCAGCACAATGACCAAGCACTCATGTGCTCCCCAAGAGATTACTGTGACCCTCTCCCCCCAACTGCTTTTCCCACTTCATGGCTAGAAACTGCCTTTAGGAAGGCATAGCCTTCTTTTTAACTTTTTCCTTAAACGTCACAGCCCTTAATGATCTATTGTCCAATATGTTTTCAATTCATGTATTTTGTCTGGGCTGCTAGTGTATAGAAGGTCAATTCCCATAGCAGACAACCCATTTTTGGTCGGAAGCAAAGTCCCAAAGGGTTAACTATACATTACTTGTGAAGAACCCCACCAGCTCTCCATCAGTACATCCACGTTAGCCCATGAAAAAGCACACATCACACACACACACACACACACACACACACACACACAGTCCTCAGGATCCCTCTACACCTACAAAGGCCTCTCAATGCAGTCCCCCACCATCTTGTGTAATAGACTGAAATATTCTGGAAAGGTCCATTTGCCTCAAGTCAAAACTCCCCAAAGTACTCAGAGCATGAAATTCCTTTAAGAATTAAGTATTCCTTTGTCTAAAGCACTGACCCTATCAAAATGCAAATAACCCTTCGGACAAGATTTTACTTTGGATTCAAGTAATGAGAATTTAGGTAGTATTGGAAATTGGCTGGTATCTTGAGTCGGTGCAGCACAGTCACGGGGCTGGGGGGTCTGGATTCAGTGGCGGGAGAGGGCAGTTGGGAAAGAAAGTCCGTTACTATTAGGGAAGGGAGGAAGACCAAGTTATCAACTTCAGAGTGCTGCCCAGGGCAGGCCCAGAGGGGAAGGGATTTGTCAGCCTGCTATATTTCCCTTGGGTACTATCTGTAATTACTATCACAGCTGATTGATTTTCAATTCTTTCTATTAATACATTTATTGGCCATTCTGACATTATTAAAACCACTCTAGCTCTCTGCTTCCTTAGTGGGAAATATTTCTGCCCTAAAATATGAGTTTTACAAGAGAAGGCCTTATTTTTTTTCCTTCCTGATTTTAAAAAAATGGTCAAGTCCGATTAGCTGTAACATAGCATCTGCCTGGGTTTTCCTTTGAAGTCAGTTGGTGGCTTGCAAAGATTTTACTACAGATCAAAAGATGCCACACAGTGGGTCATCGGAGAATATTAAACGATAGTCAAATTCAAATGTCCAAGATAAGTCTACCAATTCATTAGCACTGCTGGCCCCTGTTTCACAGTAGGGGAGGGAATAATGAGACCTTGCTAAAGGGCGCTGCAAGTGGCATTTGTTTAATGTCCTTTTCTTCACTTTTGATAAAGCCATTAGAGCAACACTGTCTTACTAAGCCTTTGCATTCAGACATATATTACATCTTTTATGTGATATTAAACAGTGGTCCATGGAGAGGGGGGAGGGTAAAAAGGCTCTGGTTGTGATGGTTTTTCCTGATGCTACAACAATGCAATGTAATGACCTCAGTTGAGGCTCTCTCGACCAAACCTCCCATAGCACTTGTGCGGCATCAACTACAAGATTGGCATCCATCTGTACATTTTTCTTGTTTTTATTTTTAAGCCTATGAATTGGACTCCTTTGCAAAAACCCTCCCAATTCTATAAGTGTAGCAGGCTGTCTCTCACAATAAACAGCACCTGAAACAATCAATATTTATTGAGCGGCGACTATTCATAAACTCTGGTGTTGGGATGATGGGAAATCATGAGACAAAGAAAGCACGAACCCTGCACGAGAAGACCGCCTACCACGAAATTAGCTTAATGGTACAAATTGGCTGTGTGTGCTACAGAAGAATTCATAACACCTAGTTCTGAATATATGGCAGAATGGTTAGGAAATTTTACTGCTTGCTACAAGGAAATAGATTCCTGATCTCCATAATTCTATGGAGTCCAACAGATATCAAAGTGGAACTCATTGGTCTGTCTAGGGATGGCCTTTGTGCTAGTGGCCAGGGAGCATGGTTTGAACCTCTTGTCCCATGTCATGCCCACACATGCCCAGCTCCACAGTGTGTTGCCAAGGGACTTTGCTGTTGTTGCTACTGGGTACCTTCGCATCATCTCCAACTCTTGAGGACCGATGGACACTAGTCTTCCTATTTCTGTGAGAGTTCAAGTCTGAGAAACCCCCAGCGGAGCATCTCCTCTGTCCTACAGGATTGCCCTGGGCCGGAAATGACTAGATGGCAGCCAGTGTGGTTTGCAGACTGTTCAACACAATGAGGCACAGCCAGATCCCTAACAGCTGCCCTGTTGTGGTTTCAGATTGAGGCTCACTCTTTTCCTGGTAACACAAAGTGGTTTGGGGAATGGAGGGGATAAAACACGTGAAGGGCCTTCAAAGAGTTTGTAGAATAATTCCACTATCTTCTCATGCCACATTTACGTGAATTTCTTCAAGCCACTTCAACGTCCACAGGCCAAAAAGTGTGTTCCTTTTTGCCAATTTTAAATGTAAAATTCACGATATTAAATTACACTCACCATCGTATAGAACCATGACTAGCAGTCCTTTTTGTTTTTAATGAAATGTTTTAGCACCCCAAACCAAACTCACTATTATAAGGTCTATGCTAACTCGAAGGGACCCTATAAGACAGGGTAGAACTACCCCTGTGAGTTTCTGAATGTCTAACTCTTTATGGGAGTACAGAGATTCATCCTTCTCCACTCACATGAAGCCTTGATAAATTAAAAATTACTATTCTTTTCATATTTTATACCATCTGCTGTCTTCCTTAACCCATTTTTCTACTGTTTACCCCCCTCAGGGGGGTAGGGGTTATCCATTAATCATTACAATCAGATCCACCTTTCTCTCCCCACCTTCCCCCTACCTTCAGGGTATCCAAATTCCCATTATTGTTCCTAAAGGGCTTATCTGTCCTGGATTCTGTGTGTCCAGAGTTCTTATCTGTACCAGTATTCTTGCTCTGGTCTAGCCATATTTTTAAGGTAGAAAATAGGTCTTGATAATGGGGAGCAGGGAGCATTAAATAACGAGGAGAATATGGTTTGTCTTACTGTTGATACTCTACTGCACCCCGATTGGCCCTTGGGTCCATGTGACACTTCTGTGAGGGGATGTCCAACAGTCTACTGATGGGCTTTGATTCTCCACTCCAGTCTCTCTCATTCACATAGATATGATTGTCTGTTTGGGGTCTTCTGATACCTGATACCTGGCGTGATTCCTTATTAAAACAAGGAGGTCCAAATAAAATGGAGGATCTTTAAAATATTACTTGGAATTTAGAAGACAGACCAACATCTCTTTTCCCAAAGGCCTGAGTGAGTATCTCTGGTCCAGAATCAGCCTGAACAATAGGTTTTTCAGAGCAAATACAGTTTCCAATCAATGGTCCACCCTTGCTCCTGCAGGTCTCCTCAGTCCTTCCTTCTTGCAAAGCCTAAAGAGTGTCTACAATGTTCTTTGTATTGTCATATAGGTGTCAAGTTTTTTTCTTTTTTCTCCAATGATTTTATTGGGGACTCTATAACATTCCATACATCGTTTGTATCGAGGGTATTTGTACTCATGTTGCCATCTTCATTTCCAAATAACTTCTACTTGAGCTCTTGGTATAAGCTCCTCTTTTCCCCTCCCTTTTTTTAATAAATCATTAGACTAGGGGCTCATATTACTCCCATGATGATCCACACATACATCAGT
This sequence comes from Nesogale talazaci, assembly GCA_004026705.1. Classification (NCBI taxonomy): domain Eukaryota; kingdom Metazoa; phylum Chordata; class Mammalia; order Afrosoricida; family Tenrecidae; genus Nesogale; species Nesogale talazaci. Next base: position 17,457 of record PVJH01016501.1, read on the forward strand.
TGTATGCTGGTCACACTTGCACACTTGTTGTCATCATCACTCTCAAGATATCCTCCCTCAGTTTAGGGCCCCAGTATCAGCTCCCCATGTTGTGTCATGTTTTCCTGCAGGCCACAATCAGATCTGCAACTGTTAGTTTAAATTCACCAATACAATTCATATTTTCTTATGGAAACAGACATCTTCAACCAGTTTTCGTAGTACAGTAGAAGTCATGGAAGGCTGAAGTCAAGAAACATTGAAAATTCCAGGCCTCTTTATCTAAAAATAGTTCTGCAATTAAACTCTAAAATCAGATCATCTACACTATCAAACACCTTACCACAGCCCCATCCAGTCAGAAAACCAATAAATATGTTGTCATTACATGTCCCTGATTCTGTTCCAACTGCTAACTCCCTAACCTTATGGACAGCCCAGTGAAATACCATCCCATCCTGCACCATCCTGATCACTGTTTGTGGTGGTCATGTGCTTATGTCGATTTCATGATTGAGATGTAGGCGTGGAGTCTAGCCTCTTAATCTGGAGATAGGTATTGAGCAACCAATGAAGCCTCTGTGTGGGCATGGCTTTCACCTGAGACTTCTGGGAAATCTCCCGATATTTCCCTCGTGGTGATGAGAAGCTATCTCCCCAGTTGTTGGGAGTTAGTCTCAGAGACAACGAACTAAAGACAAGACAAGATGACAGCGTCCGAGGAGCTGAAGGAGCCGGAGAAGAAGCCACATGGCCTTCTCCTGATGGAACCAGACCGCTGAAGCTGGAGAAGCCACATGGAAAGCCCTGCCAGCAATGAGCTGCTTCTACCACCACTGGATGCTGTTGACGGACCCCGAGCCCTGGAAACTAGGAGCCATGGGGAGAACCCTGCCAGTACCGGGATTCTGCACCCATTGACCTGTGACTTCTTGAGTTGGAAGGAGATTTTATAGACTGGTATCGGACATATGGGCTAATATCGAACTTATGACTTTGGACTGGACTGAGTTAGGATGCTTTCTCAATGTCCCATTCCTCTTGTATATAAACTTTTCCCTTATATCCATATGCCTATCTATGAATTTGTTTTTCTAGTCTACCCAGACTAACACACTGTTATTTTCCAGACCACTGTTATAGGCAGGGTGTCGATCTATTTCCTGGAGAACCTTCCTTTTAGCTTGGCATCCACTTCATCAAGCTCGCTGTCCTTCTTGACACTGGTCTCTCTCAGTAACTCGTGCAAATTATGTGAGAGGAACTCTTGCCATCTTTGCCTCTAAGAACACTCTGGCTGTACTTCTACCAAGATGGATCTCTGTGCTATTTTGGCAGTCCATGATACATTCAATATTTAAATATATTTCTAATGCATATTTAAACTCACATACTCAAGTACAAAGTTCCCTAAGTCTCTAGATTTTATTCCTAGTTTTCAAAGTGGGTTGAAAAGTGTCCCACACTTTGAAATTTAAATAATTGTATTCTGTAGGGAGTTAGGGGTCATCAAACACTTCACTAGAACCTGCAAGGCTACTTCAGTCAAAGTTTATTTCTACAAGAAAGAGGATGAAAAATTGATCTGTCATATATTCAAGAAGCACATTTAACACCAAGGGAGGGATATCTTTCCTTCCAGCATGTCATCAGCTCCATTTAAAAGAAAGGAAGTTCATTTTGTTAGCCAGGCATCAAGTGAAACTTATAAACTCGCTATTTTTCTTCTTCCTATTTAAGGGCCCCAAAAGATTAGCTGTCAAAATGTAGCATGGGGTCTTTATGCTGCTGGAAAACCTCTGGGAACACTGACTGCAGGTTTGTGTGCATCTGAATGTTTCATTTGAGCCTTCCCTTAAAACTGAACACTGGCGGCAAAAGGGTCGAAACAAGCTGGATATTGTCAAAAATCATTGGCACTAGCAATAACAACATACTCTGTTGATGTGAAACATTTTTCTAGGTCCGTATTTCCCACAGTGGGCAATATCATCCCTTTGGGTTGCTGGGACAGTGGGGTGGGGTGTGAGGGGTGCAAAGGCAGAGATGTACACCTCTTCTTCAGAGCAATACCACCTAACAGTCGAACTGAGCCCTAAGGTTGCTGAGACTGTACATCTTGGTGGGAGCGATGGTTTAGCATCACTGACCTTGTGCTTAACAACCCAATGCTTCTGAGTAGGAATGCGCTCAACTGGAGTTGACCTTTTATCCTGGATAGTGGGCTGTGGTGCCTGAGGTTTTTTGTTTTTTTAATTAAAAGACATGGGGAGGGTGTATGTGCAAGGTAAGTGTATTTTTCCCCTGAAAAGATCTGAAAAGATAATCTTTTGAATAGCTTTCTTTGTCTTTTTTCCAACATTTCATAGGCTTGGCTGGGTTTACCACAAATTAAGTTGAAAAGAACAGACTGTCATCTATCTAGCTATCATTTATCTATCATTTATTGCCCTGAGCTGTTGACCATTCAAGTCTACCATTTTACTCCCTGAAAGCATAACTATTAATAGTCTGCTGTTGACTTGGTGCCTTAACAGATAACAGAAGCAAATGATGATCTCTATTAGTATATTATTTAATTCATCCACAAACTGTATTTTCATTAAGAGATTAAGAGGTAGCACGTATACACATAAAATTTCTGAGGGCTGCAGGCGTAGCTGGAGCACCAGCTTCCCAAATTTCCTTTTACGTACAATGGTCCTCATGCTGAATTCCTTGATCTTGAAATGGCACGCCACTGCAGGTGCCGAATGCAGTGAAGGGTAGTGATCAAGGAAGTCATCTGTTTCATGGGAGCACACCCAGCATCACTAGCGGCCCTGTGTGTAAATCCCACGGTGTTACCAAGGTTTATGGTGCTGCACGTAACACAACGAAAGACTCTTGAGAACCACAAGAGTTCACCGTTTATCCTGGTCCATAGTTTCCCAGAAACAGATCAAGACAACTTGCTCTCACAGAGATGACTAGCATTCCACTGGACCTTTGATAAATCTGCCTATCAAGGGACTCATGAAGTTCTACTGCATGTGGTTCAAGGGTTAGCGGTAGTGATGGGAGTTATGGTGTGAAGAGTGCTGCTTCATTCACATCTGAGTTAACTGTACCCAGGTTACATGTTGGGCTGCTAACATCAGGGTCTGCAGTATGAGATCACCTATGAGAGATGGATGAGGTCTTTTTATTGCAATCAAGATTTACTACCCTGGAAACCCATAGCGGCAGTTCTACTCTGTCTTAGAGGGTCACTATAAGGTGTGATCAACTCCACGGTGGCAGGGTTAGGGTTTCTGGCTAATGGCCACAGTGGGTCCTCCGCTCCTGCTCAGTCCTCCATTGGCTGTTAAGATCAGTTTCTAACTAGGATGAGGATTTAAGAATCTTAACCACATCAAAACAAGTTTCGGTAAACGTTTTCCAAAACAGTGGTTGTTGATTTAAATGTCTCTTAGGTTTATTTATATCCTTTTTCAGTTATCTTTGCAACTTTGGTGGAGTTACTGTTGTTATTAGCAAAGTGTGGAAAAGATGGAAATCTTTTCTACATGTAGCAGACAACCCAGGAGGCAAGCAAGCATACTTTTTGTTTATCTGTTTGCATGTTTTCCTTTTAACCAGTGGAGAAAGAAAAGTTAGGAATGCTGAAATCGAACTTCTTTTTAAAGATCTACTGTACTGTGCTCCTGCTCTGCACATTGGTCAGTAATCATAGACTAATTCATTAATTGGGTTGGAGAGTGTTAAAGAAACGCCATTATTAAGGCTATTATCAGATGGGACAATAAATCATATACCCACATAACAACTATCTATATACACTGTTCTGTGAGAGTGAATACAGATATTACGCTGTGCCCCCACTTTTTCCAGCTCTGCCCCTCCTGTCATGCTTCAGGGTTATGGGTACCCACTGACTCACATGCATTTAGCGAGACGAACAAAGTGGATGTCAGAGAAGACTCTGGAACTTCCCTAGTTATAAACTAACTAAGACACACGGAAGAAATGACGAAGTCAAAGTGCTGAACTGAAAATTTCAAAGGGCAACCCAAGGAGTCAACGTAAAATAGTATAATGAGATGTGCGAACACCAACAGCTACCAAACCAAAAAGAAAAGCCATTCTCAACCTACCTTAAGCATAAAGAACTCAAGAAAAAAAATTAAAAAGAGGCCTCAAGTTACAGTATTCATGATTTCATAAACGAAATACGGAGTGACACAAGAAAGCACCCAAATGGAAAGAATACACAGAGTCACTGAACCAAAAAAGAACTAGTCGATATTGAGCTACTTCAAGAGGCGGCATAGAAGCAAGAACCAATGGGGCTGGAAGAGGAAGCCCAAGCTGCACTGGAAACATTCACAAGAAGTCAGAGTTCAGGAATTGCAAGAACACTAATCAACATGTGTTGACAAGCTGCTAAAGCACGCACGTGTCTAAGCCCAGGAATGTGGAAGGCAATCATATGGCAAACTGACTGGAAGACATCCATTCCAAAGACAAGTGACCCCATTGAACAGCATCATCATGCCACATACAAGCGCAATGACTGATGATCATCTCACACTGGCTGCAACGGTACATGGTGGCGGGCAGCTGCCAGAGAGAGGTTCAGGTGGATTCAGAAGAGGACAGGGAACAAGTGTTATTATTGCTGTGGTCAGATAGATTTTTGATTCAAGTAGACAACGCTCAGCAAGGTGTTTACCTGTGTTTCATTAACTATGCACAAGCAATTAACCCTGTGGAACATAACAAAATATGAATTGCTTAAAGAAGAATGAGACTCCCCAAACACATCGTTGTGCTCAGGAGGGATAACTTGCTGATGAACATCAAGGATGACAGCCTTCCTTACGAATCACACACAATTCCATGAAAAGAAAACCCCAAATTCTCACAATTGGCCCAATAGGCAACATCAGAAAAAAAACGGGGGGGAAAAGACTGAAGTTGTCAAGGATTTCATCTTGCTTGAGTCCAAAACCAATGCTCAGAGAGGCAGCGGTCGCGAGATCAAAATACAAGTTGCATTAAGTAACTCTGGTACACAAAACCCCCTTCAAGTACTGAAGTGCTACTTTGAAGACTACGGTACCCCTGAATCAAGTCAAGGTGTTTTCAATTGCCTCCAATGCACGTGAAAAGTTGCAGATTGAATCAGGGAGACCTAAGAAAAATCACTGCATTTGAACAAAAGTCATGATGAAGAACATTGAAAACACCATGGGTTCTTCAAAGAACAAGGAGACCTGACTTAGAACAGGGACAGACAGATTTGCTCCTTGGAGTCAAGGATGACAAGCCCTTGTCTCAAGTCCCAAGGACATGGTATCAGGAGACATCAAACTTCGGCCGTGTTAACTGTCAGAACCATTATGTAAAAGCCATGACAACATCAGACCTGTGGTCAGGAGAGACCTTCTCCAGGGCGAAAAGGGGCAGACAGCATCAAGGAGCATCAAAAAGAAGGCAGGCCCTTCGTAAAACGGATCAACGCCGTGGCTGCAACAATGGATTCTGACAGAAGAACAAGTGTGCACATGGCGTGGGCCCTCCCCACAACCACCTGTGTCTGGAGCAGGACACACGCTCACTCGGGGCAGAGTTCAAAGAGGACTTCATGTAGGTTCTTCAGTTCCAGGTTTGAGAGTGACCTTCAGGCAAGAGAGTAGAGCGCTGCTCTAATTGTAAGGTACACAGTATGTCTGGTTAATAATCAGCTTTTTGTCGTGAACTTCTCAAATGCACTGTAATTAATCATATCAACTGCCCCCAACCCTATTCCTTATGGACTTTTAAAATGGATAAAGACAAAGGACAAAAGAGAAATCCAGGCATAAAAAAAGTTTTATACTTGCTGAATAATTTCTTAATAGATCAAGAACCAAGTTTCTTTGATAGTGAGATTATCAATCCCCCTATCAATACATTGTGTGTTAATATTTGCTCTTTGCTTTGAATTTTTATTATCTTTTAAAAGAATACACTAATTTGAACAAAGTCATCTGTGTCTCCTCATGCTGCCCTAATTTCAGGAAGGTTTCTTTTCCAGATAAGCGCTATTTGAGGTTCCAGATGAGGGAGAATCAGTCTTGTGCAATTGCTCTGGTAAAACAGGAGCTCAGGCCTGGGCCAAAGCAGAAGTGTTTCTCAAGCCTCAAGATGACACCAAGTCACTCTGAAAAGACGGCCAGGATCAAAAGGAAGAGAAGGGGATACAGTCTGGACACTGGTGCTTACCGCTTGTTCCGATTCCAACAGCTCTGTTTTGACTCTGACTGCCGGCATCCCATCAAGCATGAGCATTCTGTTCTCCAAGGTGGTGGTGTTCTGCAGAGAGAGGAAAAGACAGCTAGAAAACATTCCTCAGAGGGCACATGCCAGAGTCTTTCTTCCATTGAGTATGGTTAACCTATTGTTTTGAGTGTTTGTTTTTTAAGGCTGAGGTGTAATTAAATGAGGATATCAGCATCACCAATTATCTCCCCCCTCTGAACTTTCACTTGAAGTAATGGCCAAGAAGAGGGATTAATCAGTCTGCTTCTCCGACCTCCGGGATGGAGGGCAGACTGTAATAAACTGGAGTATGGGAACATTACATTAATTTATATGGGACGGGGACAATTCATCACACTTTCACAATAGTGGAAGAAATCTGTCTCAATCAGAATTCTCTCCCTTAATTTTGTACAAAAATCAAATCAAATGCCAAAATCATTTCTGTATAGTGATACCATACTATGCCAAAAAAGATCAAATGTCAAAATCATTTCTGTATAGTGATACTATTGTCCAACTCTAAATCCATAGTAAAATAAGTTAACATAATTCTATATACACAGATTTTTTAACATATCATGGCAATTCTAATCTGGTGAGGATTTCTACAAATTAATCAAAAACATCTAGTATTTCTTTAATGACCAATATATGTCTTGGAGCAAGACTGACTGTCAGCACTGAGGTCATAATCAAGAAATAAATCCTCTGTTTTTGTGCTGGCCTATGGCTCCGTCGACTCCTTCTGAAAAGAAACATTATCTCTATTATGGCTCCAGAGATGAAAAAAGCTCATTTCCGGCTAGTTTCCATGTGGAGGGACTTCTGGGGAGTCAGTAACCTATAGGAAAACATCACAGATCAGTGCTCCCTTAAGGGCACAATCAGTCTCACACTTTAAAGCATATTTAGAATGCACACTTTATCCTTGTAGCACAATAACTAAAACAATCATGACGTCATGTGCCGTGCACACTTGTTTACAAGTCATTATTTTTGTCTAGGAAATGTAGCCATCTGCCTTTGTTTTACCAAGGGAGGGGGGATCAGTTTCCACTTATTTTGCTATATGATAAATTCCATGTCTCCAAACCTCCCAGTTTTCATCTTGCCTAAATTGCTTTCCCACCAAATTGATAATGGTGGGAGGGGGGTAGAATCCCATTTTCCAGAGTAGTAGACTGAAGCAATAATTATTTCTCGCTACTTCTTCATGCGTCTTCTTTTTAAGAAAAAATACTGTTAGGCATACAATTTATGAGGCCCCCGATATGCACACACACAGCAAAATTAAGTCTGGAGATAGCTAACGAGCATTTTAAAATTCCATCTCAGTGAGTGAGTCTCTTACGTAATTCAAAGAACAAGTAAATTCCTGGGTTTTCCCCTAGAAATGAACAATATTATTTAAATGACCAGAATGATTACTTACTGATGTAGTTTGGCTTTTAACGTCTCCATAGTTTTTAGGGTTACAATATCTTTTCTTGGTAGTGGGGGGGCATCACTGCCCTCTGGTGGTCGTGGGAGCTACGCAGCACTGCTTCTGAGAGCCGCCGCTGGATTTGAACCGCCAAGCCCGCGGGCCTGCACTCAACCACTTACACCACCAGGGCTCAGCCCTACGGTTACTACGTCTTAATGGGACATAGAAAGAACGATGACACTACTGGCCAGCCGAGTGAACCTGCCTCCAGTCACAGACAGGCTCACTGAGTTGGACTGGACCTGGTGACAGGGAGTTAGGCTGTTATGGGGGCGTGTGGGTATTTTACACTTCAGGCATGAGTCTCAATTCTGCACAGGTTGCTTGTGAGGCCTGCCATCCGGTACCCAGACAACCTGTGTTCACAGTAGCTGCGGGTATCTAGGTAACAAAGCATCCCCTCTGCTGTGTGGCTGGCAGACAATGAAGGATGAGTTGATATTGCTCCTTACCCCAAGGAGGTCCTGCCCAGATGAAAAAGGGAAGAACCTGCCTTAGAAGGAAGGCCCATGCTAGCCAGGGAGGAAAGACAAAGCACTGTGGCAGAAAAGCAGATTTAATGAACTGTTAGAATCTGATTAGAGGCTAATGTCCCTTTTAGTGCTTTGTACCAATTTACAGCTGATATACTTTAACCATTTTCCCAATGGTGGTGCTAAACTCATTAGTTAAAAAAAAAAAAAAAAAGCAAGCTAACCAGAGTCTTTGAAGTTCAAAACCGAAAAAATCACAGAAACCTGACATGGACCATGCATGTTTTATGCAGCACACTGAAATGTCACTGGATTCTCCTGGCAGTTTTGTTGGTCTCAGGTAATTCTACATGGTGTAAAATTAGGATATACCTCTCAAGTTTCATGTCAAAGTGAACAAAGTAAAACACACATTCAAGGTTTTATTTTTTAATAAATTGTTTCTCTCTGGAAATACCTCTCTTTCTAGAATTTTCCAAAATTCCACACAGACATAATCATCATGCATACTCAGACTGAAAAGGGCCACAGCTGGTAAGGTCAACTAATATAGATTAAACCTGTTCATTTACCTGGAAGTTATTTTATAGTCAGGGGGCTTTGAAAAGCTGGTGGTGAAAATACATGAAAAGATCATGGAATTAATACACAAACTTTCTGAAGCTCTCTAGTATATGCTAAGGACATAATTCCTACATTCATATTCCCATCCTGGTTAACACAGCAAAGAACATCACAACATCCAGAAAACAACATGGACTTACCCATAATTGAAGATATCCTTGAAACAAAGTAGCAATATTTTTATCTCTATGCTCAGCCCATATGTAAACAATCTGAGAAGATTACAAACTAGCAATATGTAATAGAATAGGCTCTAATAATTTGGAATTGCTACCACACCAAGCTTGTCATGTTTTTAATCAAACTATCTCTTGTGAAATCACTAAGTCAACTGGTTCTCAAGAGGTAAGTAAAATCACCCGATCATCAATATTCGCATCTAATAGTCTTTGTACTTGTGATATAACATATTGAAATTATACAATGATCAGGTTTATAATTGATGTATATGCATATATATTATAAATGCATTTGTATCATTCACTTACTAGGGGGGTTTCAAAAATGGCAAAATTCCATTAGGCTTTAGTTCCATTTTTCCACGAGCATTTTAAACACCTATATAAAGTATACATACCATATATACTTGAGTATAAGCCTACCTGAATATCAGCCGAGGTACCTAATTTTATCACAAAAACTACATTAAAAGTGTCCTTATACTAAGTATATACAGTGTGTGTGTGTGTGTGTACATACTCAGTTTCATGCAGATAAGGTATTGTATAAATTTCACATGCATTTTAACAATTAAAACAACATTTACTACTGGTTTTGTTATTTGACTGTTGACTATCCTTTGGGCACCAGCTGAGAATGGTTCTCTGGATATTTTTACTGGCCAAATAAAATTAACAACACAGAAGTCCAGCCAACAGGCAAAGGCTTCTTATAGTAAAGGTCATATGAACCCCAGTCTTTGATTCCTGCAGAACAAAACACCCTGTATGAAAAGCAAATTCAGGAGAATAAGTGAGTTCTGAATTTTTGCAACTTGATAACAACATCAAATAGAAATGATTTTCCAGATCAACTACTGCAACTCGTCCTCCAACTCAGAGATGGCCAACATGCTTCCTATCTGCACAATTGAGGTTAAAAAAAAAAAGCTAGCTAACCAATATTCCATAAAAGTCACTAAAAAAAAAGAAAAGAAAAAGTCTGTTCACCAAAAAGCAAACCCACTGCTATGAATACAACTTCAATGCATAGCAATCTCATAGGGGTGGGTGCAACTACCCCATAAGCTTCCCAAGGCTTTGATGACTGCAACATTTTTCTCAAATGCACTGCTAGTGGGTTTGAACCATTGATCTTCTAGTCAGCAGACCAGCACTAACCACTGAGGTACAGAGGTTCTTCAAAAGGGTCTCCTGCAGAAGATAAACATATTGACTACTATTTGATTTGTTCTCTGCAGGCATAGGACATACTCTGCATTTGCTTTATCTATCCTTTTTAAGTTTTCATGCTTTATTACAGGAGAAGAAAAATATTCCAAGCCATAATGACCCCAGAGAACAGGACAAAACTGCCCCTGTGGGTTTCCAAGACCGTCCATCCCAAAGGGAGTTCACCTGCCTTCTGCCTTGTTCTAGGTAGGCACTAACAAACCTCATGAATCGGCGTGCCCTTTCAGCCACAGTGCCACCCATCCACTCCTCCACAGGGGGGTAGCATGAAGACGCAATGATTTTTAATTTTATCTCATTGGCAAACATAGTAACAATACATCGTATCTGAAAATTGACTGTGAGCCAGGTCCTGTGCTAAGTCGTGCACACAGAGATGCTCATTTAATCCTCAAACCAGCCCGCAAGGTTGATGCTAGCTCTCTGCAGATATGGAATCGGAGACCCAGGGAGGTTAATTAAATTGCTCAAGGTCACACAATTAGTAAATGGTACAGCTGCCTTCCAGAGCTGTCAGTCTGACTCCATGCTAAGCTCCTAGGTGCTAAGCTATATGGTACACACTCACGCACACGCGTGTGCGTGCGCGCGCACACACACACACACATAAGCCTGTGTACACATTTCTTGAATTGCAGTGAGAAATAAATACAAGTATCTCACTGAGAGGCTACAGCAGAGCTACAGTTCAGCAGCAGGGTCTGCATGGCTAAGATGACTTAGTCTCCGGACTAAATGTACAGCTCCCAGTGCTGGTGAGTAGAAACGTTTGGGGGAACAGTCATAGTAGAAGTCAAATAAGTCTCTGGTTCCACAGCTATTTCATTTTCTCCTCCTGAATTAAGCTTTTGATTTTATTTTCATGACTTGATGAGATTATACGTGCATTCCTATTGATGGCAATGGATTTGGTTTTAGCATCGAAATATCTCATCATTAATTTAGCTAGGCAGTCCCATCCTGACTTCACCATCTAGGAAATCGATGCTAATCTCACCAGCTACTCTGTTTTCCTAAAATATTCATACCCTTGGTGGCTCATTCAACATGTTCACAATAGTTTCATGTACTTGGATGATACAGTAATTCCATCTTCAACGTTTTATACTCAAGGGGAGAGAACTTTGGGCATCACATTTAATTCACAGTTGTCGTGATGAAATGTGAACGGACATCTCTCTCTGCTCACATATCCTCACACTGGAACCTTGCTCTCCTAGAGTGCCTGTGAGGCATCAAAGCACCTGAAACGGTGCCCCCAAAATCAGTTTAAAATCAGACTTTTCCATTCAGGCCCTGCCTCCCACCTCCCACCCCAATGGCTAAACTTTATTAACAATGTGTGAGAGTCAGATTTCGTGTCCATGTGGATGGGCCACGAGTCTCGCACGATGTGCTGCAGCTTGGTGTGATCAACTCCGTGATGGGGTCTTCGATGAATCAGCCACTTGGCGATGGAAAGCATCAGGCAGCACACACCAACTCCTCCTTCTGGTCATTGTCTTGCTACTGTTGAGGGCGGTTTCATTCAAGGGATGGCCAACACTTGGTATTGGCTAGCTGCGTGGAAATTTGTTCTTGTCTGCTGCTGTCTTTGCCTCTGAATCAGGTGGGTGGCCCTCCTGTTCTGGGGTCTGCTCCATGTGGTGGGGTCAAACTTTTCTTTTTCTTGAACAACAGATGACTCATTTATTAAAGTTGTTGATTTAAGCATCTGCAACGGAGGCTTCAACCTCTAGTCCAGGCTCAATACTGACGGAAGTGACCTGCTTACCGATCTCAGAAGGCCTGTGCCAGCCCATGAAACCCCTGGAGAGTGCCATCTGGAAGGATCCCAGGTCTTAGAGCCTTCCTCACAGGGGCTTTCCTCACCATGTTTCTCAGAGCCTTGGTAGTATCCTGACTCGTCCCTTCACGTTCCCCTTCTTCTCCTTTGCACCTCTAATCAAGTCAGCAGGATGCACTTTCTCCAGGGATTTTATACTGCAGCTGGTCAATGTCATTCTATTAGGGTGAATGGCCAGCCCTGGTTCCACAGATGTCTTTCCAGTGTCCTTAAATGCCATGCAGGGAGTGCAGAGGGGGAAGCTCCCCCACCAACTTATTCCTCGGAGTCGGGAATGAATGCAGGAGAACAGAGCACAGGGCAATAGCGACACTGTCTTCCTCCAAGAGTCAGAGTGGAATTTCTTAATAGAGGTCTTCTATTCAAGACTCTGAAAACTCCCCCAAAACAAAAGGAACCACGGCAAGGACAGTGCGGGGCTGTGCAATGTTTTGTTCTATTGCGTATAAGGTTGTTATGTAATGGCACAACAACATGTAAACAAGGCATGTGTAACACTGATAGTGGAATTGCTTCCTTTTCTTCAACACCCCGGCTCAAAGAATGAGCCATCATTGAAGTAGTAGCAGAGAAATTCAGAGAACCTGGGAAGCGCACGTTCATGACAGAGGTCTGACATGATAAAGCTGCTGACGCAGGAGCCATCAGACTGTGGCAAGGAGCAGCACCGAGTGATGGGCCAGCGAGCTTCCTGGTCCACGGGGGCAAAGGCACGGAACCATGTGGCTGAGAGAAATGGAAGTTGGAGAGAGTCTTGAGGACTGGAGAAAGACTTAGCTGCTGGTGGAGGACACTGATGACAATCCTTAGCGTTTGCTGATCCTGACTTGTGTTACCTAGTTAACATCCTGATAGAATCCCTGAACTGGGACTATTGTCTGTGAGTTTTATGTGGCTGTTGCAATAAAATATGGACCCCAGCATAGATGTATAGTAGTGAGGGAGGGACCATTGGTATCAGACTAGGACGAGAAGGATGGCTTGTGTGAACCCTGCATGCTGGCTATGGGGCAGCCAGAAGAAGTCAGAGCAGTCTGCTTGTGTTACCAGTTATCACACTGGGAACCATCAGCCAATCTTGGATTTGACAGCTTGTCGTCCACCCTTGATGGACTTCTTGCTACACCTTCCTGCTTTCATACCTTCCTGTGGCAGTTACACCCAGTTTCTATCTGACCCAGGCGCTTGAACTTTACTGGAATTACCCACTTCTACAACCAAGTGAGCCATTTCTTGATATAAGGGTCTTTCTATATAGACACATACACAAGAGTCATTGGTTTTGCTGCTCCGGGGAACCCAGTCTAACAGAGAGAACAAAGAACCCAAGTTGTAGATCCATGAGAAGTGTGACTTGAACTCCCCTTCAACAGCTTTGACAGTCCGTATACTCATAGTGCTAAAATAATTGATTTCATTCTGAAAAACAAAATTTCTCCTCAATGATTATTGTACAGGGAACTAGGGTCCATTATAAAAACTGGTAAAAAAAAAAGTGCATTGCAATAATTCTGTTTCTGTTTCCTGTTCTGGCAAAGTGCTAAACTTCCAAAAGGTCCTGTTTACTAAAGGAGCCCTGGTGGCACTACAAGGTAAGTAGTGGATTATACTCTGCCAAGAGCAGCAGTCCAAACCCACCGGCTAATCCACAGAAGAAAGATGAGGCTATCCTGCTCCCTCCAACATTTACAGCTTTGGAACTGGGTCCGTGGCAGTGGGTTTGATTTTTGGTATAGCTTACATTGTCTTAAAAATGATTCCATATTAGTAATAGTTTCTAAAGCATGCATGAAAAATGGATAGGAGTTCTTGTTAAAATGGTTGCTTTTCAAAAGGCCACCAAGCCAACTGTCAATGGGAGTGGTTGACTAATGGCAACCTCAGAAATAATAAAAGAACACATGCCTGCCTTGTTTCACTTATTGTATAAAAGGGTACTAAAACAGCACCTGACCTTACAAATAGCACTATCCATAACAGCATGAATACAATTTATAAAGTGGAATTATTTTCATACTTCATTCTCTGCAGAGCCACACACTCTGTGGCCTGTGAAGTAGCCCAATTGGCCCCTATGCATGATGCACATGTCTCTGCCATGTCTGTCTTTGTGCCAAAGTCTTCTCCCTCCATCCTCACAAAGCTCAAACACGAAGAGACAAGCCAGAAACCAGGTAACTTGGTGATCAGCAACACTGTGATGAGAAATTATCTCCACAGGATGGAAAGAAAAATCTGAAACACTGATTAGGACATTAAATAGCACCACATATTTGGGGCTTTTGTATCTAGGGAAAATGAAGTTCACTACCAAGTGTGAATTCATCATCTTTGCATAGGACACAAAGGAAATGGTGACTGAATTCAATTCACCCTTTCTTGTCCACAAATGCTACCAAATGGCTACTTATCAAAATCCAAATCAATTATCTTCTTACAATACTGGCTGTGGATGCAAACCAAAATGAAATCGTGGACAACTTCCATCTTTTCTCTGTGTATCATGATGCCTATTCATCCAGTTGTGGGGACGCTTGTTTTGTCTACATTGAGTCGCAATCCATACTTTGTCTTTCATCAGGCAGTACTTCAAATCTCCACACCCTGCAGCAAGCAAGGCTGTGTTACCTGCATATAGCAGGTGGCTATTGAGCCTTCCTTTATTATTGACGCGACCTTCTTCTTCATATAGTCCAGCATCTTGGTTTATTTCCTCAGCATATAGACTGATGAAGTACGGTAAACTGGTAATAATTCTAAGGAAAATCTTTTCTGGTTTTAAACCATGAAATAATCTCCTCTTCTGTCTGTATGACTATCCCTTGGTCCATAGATGGGTTCTACATGAGAAAATGAATCCCAATTCTCCTTAGTGTACACCATAGTTTATGTTACATACAGTCAAAGGCCTTTGCATGGTGAATAAAATAAAGAGATAAGCATCCTTCTTGTATTCTCTGCCTTCAGTCAAGGCCTACCTGACATATCTGAAAGCACCTTAAATTTCTGATAGATCTCAGTCAATGTGCTGCTATGATCACTGTTTAATGATCCTCAGCAAAATGTTACTTGCATGTGATATTATTGATACTGATTGATAATGGACCCCACTCCATTAGGTCTCCTTTCTCTTTAAAAAAACAACAGCAACATAAATATAGACCTCTTTGAGTCAGTTGGCCAAGTAACTATCTTCAAAATTTCTTGGCATAGACAAGTAAGCGCTTCCAAAGCTTTAGCAGCGTATAAAACATTCCCATTCATATTCTACCAATTCCCAAACCTTTGTTTTAGGCTAATGCTTTCAGTGCAGATTGGATTTCTTCCTTCCTTCTCAATGGCTCTTGATCACATGTTTCAAGTATGTGATTATGTACTGATTATGTCTCATAAGTATGCATGTACAAAATGTATACATAACATGATTAGCATATGTGTTGTTTACAGCATATACAATTATATTAGAGGAGCCTTACCCATAAACACAAAACCTCGTGCATGCTATTTGGGGAGGGGACATCACTGCCCTCTGGTGGGAGTAGGAGGCCCAGCCTTGCTCCTGGAGAGCTGCTGCTGGATTTGATCTGCCAAGCCAGTGGGCCGAAGTCCTGCACTCAACCACTGTGCCACCAGGGCTCAGCCCCCATGCATGTTATTTTTACAACAAAGATATTGCTGCTAGATTTTAAAACTGCAAACCACAGAAGAAGCACACCAGCCTGTGCAACCATGAGGTGCTGAAAGAAAAAGGTCTCAGTCATCAAAGAACAAAAATCTTATCAATATGTGCCCCCTCCCACACCGATATGACCATTGAAGACAAATGGGAGCAGAGGACATCAGAATGGAGGAAGTTGATGGTTCCCAGCTACCAAATGATAAAGCATCTGAGGTTTTAAAAGCTTGAAGGTCAATGAGTGTCCATTTAGTGCAGAAGCAGCAAAACCCGCATGGAAGAAGCCCACTAGCCTGTGTGATCACGAGGTATCAAAAGGAGCAGGTATCAAGCCTCAAAGAACAGGAAGCCCATCACTACGAATGAGAGGAAGAGGAGGGTGAGTACCTAAGACCCACTTGTGAGGAACTGGACACTCGTTTACAGAGGAGTTACATCAGGGTGCAGTGAAGTAGCAATGAAACAAACAACTTTCTCTAGGTCTTGAAGGCTATATCCCCCCTCCACCCCAACTATCATGATCCCAATTCTACCTTACAAATCCAGCTGGACTGGAAGAGATAACACTGGTACAGATGGGAACTGGAAATTTGAGGAACCAAGGACAGATGAAATCCTCAGTACCAGAGAGAAAGAGAGAGTTACTGGATGGGTGGAGGGAAGATGGGGTAGAAGGAGGGATTCAATCACAGTGACCTACACATAACCTCCTATCTGGAGGACGGTCATTGGAGGAATTTGTCAGGGTAGATGTCGGGCAATGTGGGATATGATAAAATAATAATTTGTAAAGTAATGAGGTGTGGTGGAGCAGGGGGGAACAGGGAGGGGAGGGGGTTGGGAAGCTGATATCAGGGGCTCAAGTGGAAAAGTAGAAATTTGGAGAATGATGACAATAGCAAGCATGCAAAGGGGCTTGACACAGTATACGTATATATATATGTACTGTGATGAGAGATGTACAAGGCACCAATAAAGTGATTTTTTTTTAAAAGTGATTTTTTTAACTGATAACAATTTACACTTTTTCAGAAATAAATGTTTGAGATCTGACCCTGGTAGGCCACCACTGCCTTCTTGATGTGTAAAGCTACAGGAACAATAGGATCAAACACTATAAAATGCAGTGCTTTCTTTTAACCTTTAACTTGAAAATCAATCAAGTTCTCTTCAACAGATAGAGAAGCCGAAGTGAATGAAAATCAAGGGCTTCTGGCACCTTGATAAAAATAATGAAGTTAACAGATGATGTTGTTTTCAGAAACTGACTGAATAAATGCATACTGAGTGTGGTATAACATAGAATTGTTTACAGCATTTTACAGCATTTTTCATAAACAATGAATCAATTTAAATGTCAAACACTGAGAAACTGATTGAATGGATTATAGGGAACTCATATTGGTGAGTATTATTCATTAAATTTATAGTTAATCTTTTTTATGATGTATTTGAATGGCCATGATTAAGAGGGAAGCAGGTCACAGGGGAAACAATCCTAACCTTTAAAGCCAATGCATATAAAAGAGAGACAGGGATTGAGTTAAAAGGACATAGACACCAAGTGAGATGACAAAGTATACAGTGATATTTCCATCTTTGCTCAGACCTTTCATTGACTTTCCTGTCTTGTTTCTTTTTCTTGTCCCGTTTAATTTACACATACTCCATATATCATACAGTTCAATAGTTCGACATCATGAAGAGTTGCACAATCATACCACAATCAATTTTAGAACATTTTCTTCTTTCTTGTACTCATTACTAGTTCCCCATTTCCCCCCAACCTCCTGCCATCCCCCAAGATGCCATTAATCTAGCTACTGCCTCTGTGAATTTGTCTATCCTAGATAGCATATACTGAGAAACATACCAAAATTAACAACTACACTAATAACAATAACAAAATAAAACATATGAAAATCCAAATCAAAAAGAAAATAGAAATTATTAAAAACTAAAATAACTTTAAAATGGGTCAAGGGATAGATCAAATAACAACAAGTTAAATTTTAACCGAACGACAGAACTACATCTCCATTAATCCACTTGACCATGATTCTGTGTGATGGCAAAGCTAGCTATACACACCCCTGGTCTATGGTCCTAGGGGATTCAGCAGAGGTGATTTCTAAATTCACAAGAAATACTGAGCCCTTCAAAAACAGAGATTAAAAAAGGAGACCTGTTGGTGAAAAGAAAAAGAGATGGCAACAGTTAACATGTGACTGTATATTTTACTGAGCACTTTATATCTGAAGGAGGGAAGGTGAAGGTAACACCAAATACATTTATTCCCACCACCCAACACATGGAACAGACAATGAATATATTTTAAGAATCTATTCCTCTGAAAAAAAAAATCAATTCTTCTCCATTTTGAAAACTCTTTCAATCTTAGTGGTTAGGCATTGACCTGATGTCCATCTTGAAATGTACAGAAGGAAATTTAGACTCAACATTTATATTTTTAAGAAAATATACTATCTTGTAAATACTACCAACAATTGGACTTCTACCCTTTGTGCAGACTTCAAAATCCTCTGGGCCTTTAATCTTTAAAGCCATATTTTCAGATTTCACAACAGCATTTAGACAATGTCATTTGAGGAAATTTCTAGAGAGTTACTGGGAAAAGAACTGGCTTTTTGTCAACAATGTGTTTTTGGAAGAACTAAAATATTCTCTGCTCCAAGTTCAACTACAAATGCCATTTGTGAAATTCCAAATAAAATAGGAATATGCTCTACACACTTATCCCACCAAGAAGTTTTAAAACATAAATGGGCAATTTGAGAATATGCTTATTTTATTCAGATGATACTAATAAGTAATATGCAATATTACTTAGCCATATGCAAAGATACTGATTCCTAAAGGCACCCATATTAAAAGTATTACAACCTCTTAAAAATGGCAAGGTGCTATCACCTGGATTTTATAGAAATATAATCCTGGGCCTCGTACTCCCACCACCGGACAGCAGTGATGCCCACCCCCCAAAAAATAAAAGAAATATAATCCAAACTATTTCATTTTATACATATTTATAACAAAGATTCAAATGTCACTCTCTTATCTTACATTATTATCAACACTTCGACCGAGCCAAAATGAGTTAATAGCATGACATACTAGGCAACATGGACACATATATCACCTCGCATTTAAATCATTTTTCTCCTTGTAATAAAGAAAATTGTCACCAAGGGTATTTCTTAAATAATTGACTGCACACAATTAAGTGACACAATAAAATCGTCACTTATGCACCACGAGAGAAGCTGTCAAGAGAAAGCCCAGTGCACACTGTGTGTGAGCTGCTTGTCCATGGAACAGACCTAGCAGGGAAAACACACACAGGACTCTTCCTTGAACAACCTGAACTCTTCAGATTCCGAGTTAAGAATGCATTAGGTACACATCAACAATATTTTAGGTCATATGTTTTTACTATTTCTGTAGGGGAGGGCAGGACACTCACTCAATGAATTGGGAGGCTCTGTTGCCTCCCAATTGTTGCCTCAGTTATCTTTTCTGCTAAAAATGCGTTCATCAAAGTCATTCCATTTCTATAAAATGCAAACTCTGTGTGTAAACAATGACTAACTTTGAGGTTAATCTTTATTGATTTGCTTTCATGGCCTCCTGCCCACCCTCCCAGAGAGAATATTGAAGATTGCAAAACTGCCTTTGTCTTTTGGAACTCCTCTTCCAACTTCAGTCAACTCTGGCTTCGATGCATAATTAAATTTATACCATGATCCCCAGGCCCAAAGGAATAGAGGGCAGAGGCATGCTCGTGACTCATCGAGGGAATGTCAGTGGGACCTGGTAGAATATACCAGCTAAAACCCTCTACCTTAGAGTTGAGTGTCCACAATAGGATTTCTGACAAATAGGTGTCTATATAATGATCTACACATACATACATACAATGCTATGAATCCCAACATGATCATAATCTTTATGTTCTGATACATATAAGCTACCACCATTGAAAATACATAATCAGTGAAACGAGATTATAAATCCATAAGTTGCTGAACTGCTATTTATTTTAGTGCATACATTCTTAATAACAACAAAATATTTGCAATTGTGTCAGGATACTAAACTAGGTGTTTGAGATGTGTTTGACATTTTTCTTGCTGAAAATCAATCTCATTAGGCAAATATTTTGAAAGGTGATATTTGAATAGGAAAAGAAAACATCATTTTCTCTAATATTTCTGGTATTCTTAGCAGTCTAGAATTTTTCAACCAAACAAATAAAAAGTTATTACCTTAAGACATCATTATCTGGCAGCCAACCCAATATTATTAATATGGATATTTATCAGATAGGGAAAGGGTACATTCTCCCACGACAAAAAGATTTTCACCATTTTTTTTCCTTTCACATGGAACAGTCCAAGTGGAAATACTTCAATGACATTCCCCATAAAAATGCTTTACCTAAAAGTATGCTTTATTTTTTGATTGTCCATTTCTTCATTCTTTCAGAAAAACTAGAAATTTTACCAGCCTGATTTATCCAACACACACACACACACACACAATGGCTGCAGATGCCAAAAACTGCTAACCACAGAGACGGGCAGGGTTTGTTGGCCAGGAAGATCTGATGAATGAGAATATTGGTCATCACCAACTCAATGTCCTCACACCCCCAGTGTCCAGGGCACCTAAGAGTGTTGCAGAAGCCAGATGAACATACTTACAACAGGAGAGGCAGAGCGCAGTCATGCCCACCCAACCGCACAATACTGCTAACTCATTTCCTTTTTCACCATTCATCTCTTCATTTGTACAGAGAAAGTCTATGTAATATTAAAAGATGCCTTAGTCACTACAAGGCATGAAGGGATTGCAATTCTGAAGAGGAACAGGGTCGTAGTTACTAAGCACCTATTAAAATGTGCTTTTCAAGCTAGGAAATGGCCATCTCAGGCCAGTGAGCCACCTTTTCCAACTTCTTGCACTGTGGCTGCAATATACATTAATTAAAGGCAAGGAGTGCGCCTCTCTCCTAGGTGGGGCTTTCAATGCTAAGACAATTTGGCAGCAAATTTCGAAAACCATGCCTTTCAGACCAGCCATTCTAATTCTTGGAATTTATTCTATGGTAATAATTAAGGATGTGCAAACTGAGATTTCTTTCTTGGCTGTTTGTAATTACTAGCACATGCAGGCTAAAGAAAAGTCAAAAATTAGAAGGGTGCTTAATTTATTATAGAGCTGTAAGATAAATACGATATGGAACATTTCAAACCCATTGAGCTGATGCTGGCTCAGAGTCCCGATGGGGGAGGGTGAAACTGTCCCGTGGGGTGCTGAGACTGGTGAGGGGGAGGAACTAATTGTCCTTTTACCCTCCGAGTTGGCTGGTGGTTAATGCACATTGCATAACCACGGTGCCTCAAGGCATTTCCAAAGATGTAGACGATGTCCACTGACGTGCATTCACAACACAGTCTTCAGCAGAACGCTTACAATACAAATCGCATTTGTACAATGGTCTTTTATTATAGCAGTACTTGTTATATGCCATTGAGTCTATTCCACCTCGGAGGGAACCTAGGTTATAAAACGTTGTCTCAGCCGATATCTTGGTCACAGCCATCGATGTTTCTACTTCTCAGCAACACTCTGGCTGCATTACTTCTAAAACTAGCCTGATCAATTCTTTCAGCAATTCAAGGATATAGTCAATGCTCTTCACACACACAGCATATGAGGTGATTGAAAAGATGGCTTGGGCCAGGTATATTTTAGTGATCGAAATGGCATCATTGTTTTTGAATACATCAAAGAGCTCTCTTTGTATCGGGTTTGCTTAGTAAAAATGTGTACAGTGATTTCTTGACTGCTGGTCCCAAAGCCTCAGCTATTTACAGCTCCAAGTGCACTTACATGCTAAGCAGTTACAATATTTTGTCCACTCACATCATGGGAAAAGGATGTGACAGTCTGTTTCCTTAAAGATTTACAGTCTTGCAGCCTACAGGGTAATCCTCTCTGTGTTGTTGTTGCTGCTGTTGCTGCATGGCATCAAACCAGTCCCTACTCATCGTGGCACTACATACAATTGAACAAAACACTGCTGGGGCCAAGTCAGAGCCATCTCTTCCCACCCACTCAGATCAAACTCCCTGCCATGGAGGTGGCACTGACTCCTGGTGACACCCTCTGGGGTCTCAAGACTGTACCCATTTTGGGAGTTGAAAGCCCAGTCTTCCTCCCTTGGATCTGTGAGTGGTTTCGCACTGCAGACCATGCAGATCGCAGTCCCGTGGGTACCACGGGCTTCTGTGTATTCCATCTGGAGGAGGTGGTAGGTAAAGTAGACTCACCATTCATGCTGTTGAAAAAGGTATTGGCTATGAATAAGCCCTTGGTCTGGCAAAAATCCGGTCATGGGAGCTCCAGCTTTGTTTCTATCACACTATTTTCCAATCACCGCTCCCAACTTTGGCATTCGAATCGTCAATACATATGAATGTGTCTTCATTGCATGTTTGATCAATGTCAGACTGAAGATTTTGGTAGATTTCTTCAAATTCTTCCTCACTAGTGTTTTTGGTTCATGCATAAATCTGAGTAAGTCATAGTGATAGGATTTCCTTCAATGTGGGTAAATATAATCTGCTCACAGATGACACTACACTTCAAGGTAGATCTTGAAATGTCCTTCTGATGGTAAATGCAATGCCATTCCTCGAAAGTACTATTCCCCATATGATTTTCTGACTAAAAATGGTCAATTCAACTGTATTTCAACTTACTCACACATAGAATATCAATTTTTATGTACTCAGAATTTCATTGTTGACTACCTTCAGTTTTCCTAGGTTCGTAATTTGCACATTCCTAATGCCAATTATTAATAGGTACATAGAGCTGCTTCTTCCCATTTGGAGTTATGACCATTAGAAAGTCCTGAATGGTTTATGCCAACAGGCTTTATGCCATTAGGGTCAACTCTACCAAGAGAAGGTAGCTCTTTCACGCTCATACTTTTAGCACATTCTACCCTGGTGGGCAGGGGATGGGGTGCAGGCAGCTTCTGGCACGATCTCTAACAATGTTCTGCTTCGACTCATTAGGCCTTTACTACCTGACAATGGTTTCATGCTACTCATAGGGCTTTCGGAGAAGAACTCCTCAGAGGTGGACAGCCAATTCCTTCTTTGTAGTCCGTTCTTCATCCACCTGGAAGCTCCTTTGAAACCTGTTCACTTTGCGTGACCCTGCTGGCATTTAAAGTACCAGTGACATCGTGTCCAGAATGACAGCAACATACAAGCCACCACTGTACAAGATGACAGACAAGTCGTAAACTTTGTTCAACGGGGGTCACAATAATGAGTCCAAATGGGCACCAAGGTACAGGGAGTGAGGAACTGTTATTTTTTTATTATTATTATTCCCATCATGGGGATCTTTGTTTCCTTTAAGTGGAGCTAAGGTGCTGTGGCACTATAGGGAACACTTCAAGGGGGGAGAAGATGGGCTCCTAGAAAAAATTAAAACTCTAACAGATGCCCAGGGCCACTCTGAGACAGAAAACCACACTGCCTTCTTCCTCTGCTGGAGCAGAGGGTGGCATTGCACAGCGACCTTTCAGTTCACAGCCAAAGTTGAACCCGTGCAGGACACACACCCCACTGCCAGCCAGTCAACTCTGACTCCTAACAAGCCTTCAGGAGAGAGTAGCACTGCCCCGCGGCAGGTTCCTAGGACTTCAAGCCTTCATGGGGGCACAGAGACTTCTCTTTCCCCCGCGGAGCGACTGGTAGTTCTGAACCGCTGACCTTGCATCCGCAGGGAAACACTGACTGCAGACCAATGTCGCAGCCACTTGGCCCCAGAATATGAGAGGGCCAGGGGAAACGGCAGAAGTTTGTTTGCTTGTTTCCTTTGTTCAGAGAGGAAACTAACTGAGAAAGAAGGGATTAAGCATAAGCTTGAGAGGAACTCCTTACAAGTGTGATTGTGCAACTCTGAAACCAGCTGTCAAAAGAGGTCACAGAAGCTCTTTCCTTGGAGATTTGTAAGAAAGGGGTCACCAACTCTCATTTCAGGAAAGCTGGGATGCAGTCCTGACCTCTGTGACCTCTTCCAACTTCCTGTGCAAAGAGGCTTGACCAAAATGCCATTTAGCTTCCTGTCACAAAGCAGGTAATTCCACACACTGCCGGGATCTTCCACAATCCTTTAACCTCTGGCAAAGAAAATTACCCTGGCATCTACCAAGAGCACTATAACCCAAAAAGGAATATATATGCCCAACAATTTGTCAGCATTTTACTCTGGAAACACAGTCAAATATTAACACAGTTAATATTTTGCGATGTATAACTGACTTCAATCCAATGGACTTTTCCATGGTGAGGAAATACTGGGGGGAAATCTTTTGCTTTCTTTTTTTTAAGAATAGAATATCCCTATTTTAAAAATTTATGCAAGTTCACCTATAATGCTTATACATACTGTATGTAGTGACCATGATATATGAAAATATAAGGTTAGGGACAGGTTAAACAATGCTCACTTAAGATTTGTTTTCTGATGTTTCCTATAAACACAAGTCTAACAGTTTTCAAGACTATAACTAAATTTACTTTTGATTTGGTGATCAGGTTTACAAGAAAGGCTTTGTTTAAAAAAAAAAAAAGGACAGCAAGATGGGTTAAACCCAAAACAGCCGATGACTGTTTAGGGTATGGTTATGTCGGCCATCGTAGTAGCAGACAGGATGAGTTTGAGGAAAGTGTTGGCAGAAGGCCACAAAAGTGACAACAGTGAGGACTCAGATAATACTGGGCTACACAGTCTTGTCCTCGAGGCTCCCGGACACTCAGGCCTTTGTGACTCACAGCAAATCTACGGGACAGGCAGAACTGCCTCTGTGGAGTTCAAGACTGTGAGTCTTTACAGGTGTACAAAGCCCTGACTGACAGTGTTGAACAGCTGACCTTGCAGTTAGCTGCCTGATCCATAACCACTATCCCACCTTGACTCTTCCATAGAGTCATTTAACCGCCCCCAAACACAGTGGTTTCAGAGCCGAATTCTAAAACAGAGTTTAAAATAAACAAACAAAAATCACAGTCCACAAACCACAACAAGACATGAACCAACTGAACAAAAATGAATACCATCTGCTAAGGCTCTCCTGCCTTCCTCCAAGACTAAGCCTTCAGCCACCAGCCTTGGAAGCAAGGCACTGGCATGAATCACTCCCCTCCAATGACCCTACTCCCTAAGTTTACACAGCCTGTAAAGACAGTTGTAAGATGCTCCTGGTGGCATGAAAGGAGTTCTGGCCATTCTGTGGTTTAAATGCTCAGCAGCTAACTGAAAGATTGTCCTTTCAATCCACCAGCAGATCTGTTACAGAAAAGCTCAGAATGACATGGAAAGATGACAGTCTTGGAAACTGTCTAGGCATCTCTTCTCTGTCCTAAAGGATGATTATGAGTTGGAATCCATTAGATACCAAAGTAGGCTGCAGTATTCTCGATGAATCCTAGGGTAAATCAAACAGACTGCACTCGACTCCTGGCTTACAGCTCGGTGGTTCTGTCTCCCTACAGGCTGCACAGAATGAAGGGCTGGAAACAGGCTTCCATTAAGACCAGAGCCAAGAGAATCCTAAGAAGAAGTTCTACTCTGTGACCCAGGTGATCTCCATAAACAGGAGGCAATTCCCTGGCAATGGGTTTGGGTTGCTATTTTTGGCATGAGATGCATTAGGCACACACACACACATATCACAAGAGAAGTATGCACCATCACCGACAAGCCTCAGTTATATAGAGTTCTGGGTAGGCAGAAGTTCTATAAAGTTCAGTTTTCTAAATGGGTTTGAGCTTGCATCTTATCATTGTGAACTCAGAAAGTAGTTATGTACCACTCAGTATGGAAATCTTCCACCTCTATTTTTGATCGAAGGTGAGGCAACCTCTCAATGACTCAGACTAATGATTCTCAGCACCAGTGACTGTGACGCTGCAGACAGGGGTGACTTCAGCTCCCACTGAAGTGTGCACACCCCCAATGACGTGAAAGTGCTGTGCTTCTTGGGTCCCTGGGTCTGCACACTGTCCCCTGTCAGGCTGCTACTTCCCAATACTGTGAGGCTCCCTTTATACAGCCCTCATCTTCCCTCGGGTTGAACCAGAACAATTGCAATAGAAATCGAGTGTATTGGGGGCCCGTAGTTCTAGATAAGTGACCTTGGGAAAATTGTACAAGCTCTTTGGTTCTGAACAAGAAGAGAACACTCAAGTAAGTCTTAAAGCCTTTTTATTTACTAAGATGGTCAAGTTCATCTTTCTTCTATTCCAACTGTTACTTTGTTTGAAACCAGAAAAATAATCTAGCTAAATTTGCAAGGAAAGTGCACCCTAGGGGTAACACATTTTCCTGAGAAAGGGAAGTGGGTGTACTACATGCCATCTATGTGGTTTCTCAGAAGCTGTGCTTTTACAATTCCCAGTCAATGGAGGGGTAGCAGATAGTTATGACCGCTGGTTAACTCATGTCCTATTACTTCAAGGTTATCGCAGAGAATGGTATCTAATACCCTAAATATAAAGCCATTAATATATATATATATATATATATATATATATATATATTTCAGACCATCTAAGGGCATCATCATCATCATATCTCATCACTTTATCACTGTCCAACCATTTCAAGAGGTCTCTTTTGATCAACTAGCAAAACAACCAAAAGACGACGACTAGGGTACAGTGAAGGCATCAGAGAAAAACAAAGGCCCAAGAATTGACAAAGCAAAAGGTTGCAACAAGCTAATGATGCCCTAGAAGCGCTTGCTAGTTTATACAAGAAGCAGGAAGACAGCTGATCTAGCCAACCGACTAAAAGGGGTCCATAATTGTGTCCACTGCACAGTAAGGGAACACAACAGAAATCTGAAATTATCAAACAAGATCGCAAGTATCATATGCAAGTAAACTGTGCATACGGTCAGGAATGCTTGCTGCCAGACATCAACACGGAGCTGCCAGAAACTCAAGCCGGATTCAGAAAGGGACATGGCCTGAGGGATATCACTGCTGACATCGGATGAATCTTGGCTGAAAGCAGAGTGCTGGAGAGATGTTTAAATATTTTATTGGCTATGCAGGGGCATACTACTGTGGGGACCATGATGAACTATGGAGACCACTGAGAAGAACAGAAATTCCAGCATATTTCACTGTGCTCCTTTGGAACAGGTAAATGGACAAAGAATGTGCTCTCACTAAAAGGAGATGATAGACAGATAGATGATTGACTGATAGATAGATAGATAGATAGATAGATAGATAGATAGATAGATAGATAGACCCTCCCTTTCAGGGAAAGGGGCACATCTGTTCAGAGCACAAAGGAGCACACCCAGAGGAAAGAAGAGAGAGTGGAACACATGCTGGCTCATCAAGGTCTGAGGACAATATTCCTGCTCAGAGTGGCCAATGCAGAGAGAGGAGCAGCAGTGTGACCCCACCAAGAGACACACAATGTCCCTTACAGTGGTCAGTGTAAGATGTGAAAAAAAAAAAACATAAATTATCAAGGGTTCATGAGGGAGGGAGAGAGTGGAGGTAGGGGAGGAGGGAAGTGAGTTGATACCAAGCGCTCAAATAGAAAGAAAATAGTTGAAAAATGACAATGGCAACATATATACAAATGTGCTTGACATAAAGGATGGATGGAGTGTGATGAGTTGTGGGAGCCCCAAATAAAAGGATTTATACACACACACACACACACACACACACACACACCAGTGTACCCTGGTCATCTTCTTTTGGTCATTTTGCTGCTTGATCAAACGGGACCTCCGGAAATGGTTGGATACTGATAAAGTAATGAGATACAACGATGAAGCTCTTAAATGGTCTGATACATAAAAATATCTGATACATATGGTCTGATACATAAAAATATCTGAGCTACATAAAAATACCACTATATAAAATATTTATATATATATATAAATCGTTATAAAAAGATAATGGACTGACACAGTGGCTATGAGAACGGGTCAAACATAACAATTTTGATTAGGGGTTCATTCAGTTATACACTGAGTCACTGAACATTAGCACCTCACAACAAACGGTATGTCTATATATGGTTGAAAATCAGGAAAGGAGTGCGTCAGGGTTGGGTCCCCTCACCGAGCAAGCATCCAGAATTGAGACTGGAGGAAAATTCAATACGCAGATGTCACAACTTTGCTTGCTGAGAGTGAAGAGGCCTTGGATCAAAAACTACAGCCTGCAATTGGGATTGAATCTCACCATAAAAAAAACATATTTTCACAACGAGGCCATGAAGTTATGGTGTGACGAAGGGAGTCACTAGGGAAGCTGTCAGGGATTGATCTCATTGTACTTGGAGCCACAATCAACAGCCATGAAAACTGAAGGACCCACTGCAGTGGGGAAATCGGACACAAAAGATCCACTTACAGTATTCAAATGCAGAGATGTTAACTTCAGGATTCGGATCTTCCAGGCCCAAGCCAAGTGATTTGCAATTTTCTAATATGCATAGAGTAACAGGGCAGTGAGTAAGGACGGATTTAAAATAACTGAAGTCACTGAACTAAAGCATTTGCCAAGTGTACTGAATATACTACAGACTGCCAGAAGAATGAATAAGCTTTCCCAGAAAGAAGTACAGCCAAAACGGTCCTTCGAAAGGAAAGTGGCACAACAGGGCTCATGTACTTTGGACACACCATCAAGGGGAACAAAACCTTTAAGCTAGGTAGAGCAGAGGGCAGGCAGCAAGAAAGAAAGAAATACCCTCAACGAGACAGATTGACACAGTGGCTACAATAATGAACTTGAACATACCCACTCTTGTGCAAAAGGCTTACTTCAGGGAGGGATGACTCAGAACCTAACACCAAACAACACCACCCACAGTTTTAAGATTAAGATCACTGGAGATGGGGGAGCCCTGGTGGTGTAGGGTTTACACATAGGGCTGTAATCCGAAGGTCACCAGTCTGAACCTACCAGTCCATTCAATGGAAGATGAGGCTTCCTACTGGGAAAGGCACAGGGGTTCTACTCTGTCCTGACGGGTCACCAAGAGTCAGTGGCAGGGAGTACAGCATACCGTACATGTGTGCTCTTTGTATTGTTACATTGCTAGCTAAGAATACACAGTGAAAGCTTGATTATAGCAGTGGACATATTTTCTACATCTTTTAAAAAGAATTCATGGATTGCATGTCTTTGTGGTAATTTATTTAACCAGTGCTCTAATTTCTAAAAGAATTGGGACAGCATAGTTGGTTATGTGTTGGCCTGCTAGCCACAAGTCAGCAGTTCAAAACTACCAGCTGTTCCGTGAAGAAAAAATGAGGCTTTTCTACTCCCATAGTTACAGTTTCAGTCTGTGCTAAAGGGTCACTGGGAGTCAGAATTCACTTGATGGCAGTGAGTGATTTTTTATTAGTTTGCTTTTTCAATCGTAACTTTGGACATCAAGGTTGCTTCTAAAATTTAGTAATTACAAACAGAGAGAAATAAATATCCATTTGAACAACTGTAGCTATTAAGTTATGGGCACATTCCCAGAGTTAGGGTCCCCATGAGGCAGAATCTATTTGCTGGCAAGAAATAGCAGCATGTCTGTCAAGATTCTCTAATTTGGGGACAGTCCTTGTCTTATAAAATGTCTGCTTCAATGACAACACTAGTAAGGTTTCTTCAAGAGAAACCATGTGGAAACATTTAATACAGTCTTGGTCACTGCTAGCTGCCATCAAATAGATGCTAATGATGTTATGTACCTCGAAATATCACCCCCCTGTGTCATCCTCATCAGCACATTCCATCACTGTGGCTAGTCTAACACTTCACCACTCCACACCCCCCTTAACATCACTCGACATGCTATTGCATTTAATAATTGAGCCATCCTGATGACAAGTCAAGGGGGTTGGTACTGTTCTATTAGGATCCAAAAGGTTTGTGGATTTGGTTGATTGTCTAAGGCCAATTCCCAGGTCTTTTTCCCTAATCTGTCTTAGTCTGGAAACCTCATTGAAACTTTTCTACCTCAAGTGACCCTGCTGGTATTTCCATCTAGGTGGCACAGCTTCCAGCATCGCAGCACCACACAAGCCATCACAGCTGAACCCACTGACGGGTTCCCCGTGGCAATAAAATGCACAAGGATGCGAAGGCAGAGACCATCCTGCAGATCCCTCACGGGAAGAGCAGCTCTCACCACGAGAAGACAGAAGTGGAACTGAGGTGCTCTCTTCGGCCTCCCTTGGATTCCACCTTCGAGCAATCACTTCAGCACTGAGCCACGGTTAAATCTTCCTCCTAAGATTGCACAGTAAAGGCCAAACACCTGAAGCATGAAATCTATAGCTTTGGATTTGAACCCTGGAGCGAACATTGTGACTCTCCCGTTTCTAAATGGTTGTTGTAAGGTCTTGCAAGTGTGCCCTACCAAGACTAGCTGCAGTAAACAACACGAGTGTCTGCCCGATAAACTAGAGCATCTCTCTGCTTCTGGTCTACATTAAAATCCTGCACATGGTCCTTGGTGTGTTTTAGTCCACTGTGGCTGTTGTGGAAATCCACCGCAGGGATTCACTGCTGCTGAACCTCAACTCTACCAAACATAATGCTCACTTCTAGAGATTGGCCGTGCCTGACCTGTCCAGAATAGGCTTAGACTGGGTAAGCTATGCAATTCTTTCCCACTCATCCTACATCTTGAAGGAAAGGTGAGTGGGAAAACCGACTCTAGTCCAGTGATTCTCAATCTTCCAAGTGCCGTGACCCTTTAATACAGTTCCTCATGCTGTGGTGACCCCTCCCCCCCATTCATAAAATTACTTTTGCTGCTACTTCATAACTGTAATTCTGCAACTGTTATGAATTGGGTGACACCCCCCCCGCCCCCGTGAAAGGATCATTCAATCCTTAAAGGGGTCACGACCCACAGGCTGAGAACCGCTGCTCTAGCCCCTCCACTATCCCCAGCATTTTACACTTGCCAACATTGGGCACCATGCAATCTCCTTTTCAAGCACACACTGGTACTTACTTGATGCTGGGAAGAATATCATTTCCTCATTGGTAAGAAATCTGAGCTCATCCCCAACTTCAACTTCTAGTACAAATGTGGGTTTGAGAAGACTTCTCTCATCTACCAAGAAGGGGAAGGGAATCTCGTCTTTTGTGTTAGCTTCTCCCAAGGTCACAAACACCTCAAAAGTTGAGTCCTGGATACTACCCTGGTTCTTCAGTCCTCAGCTTACTGCTCCATCCAAGCACAGCCATAAAAAGCAATCAGTGAGTAATTATGGGAAGAGAAGTGCTATCATTGGGTTGAGTCAACTAACCATGTATCACTTTCTCCAAATCCTCCTCACAGGGCTGCCCATCAAATTCCTCCTCCTGTATCGGAGCAGTCCTGGTGGCACTGTTGGGTACTGTGTGACCACGCGTCACAAGGTTGGCTGCTCCTTGGGAGGAAAATGAGACTATGTGCTGCCATAGGATTTACAGTCTCAAAAACTTCATTGTCACTGTAAACTGGAAATTTGACCCAACAGCAATGGGTGGTTAATATAATACATGTGCAATAACAAAACATTACTTGCTTCAGCATAGGCATATTATTACTGTCAATCGGTTGTGTGTGTGTGCATGTTTGTATGTATGTGTTTCAGAACTTGTGCCTTACCTATCTTTTGTTATTATATAGAGAGAGACATACATGACTGTCTTTAATCAAAACATTGCAAATCTCATAGCACTGATTTAGGGCCAACAAATGCTGGTTACAGATTGACTCCATGACACTGGTTAGAACAAGGAGGACTCTTCGGTCCTTACTTTGATCGAGATTTGCTGCAGTTTTGCAGTCTAGAGGCCAACCTGACTTCCAAAGCTATTTATTCTGTAGCACAGCGAGAGAACAGAGATAAAATGACATGAGGGGGATTTATACCACAGTGCTGACACTTCCCGACTTTGGCAGTGGGCTTCTCACCTATAAAACTATGAGGAAACCGCCAACCTTACAGTGTTTCTTCATTGTAAGTAATCAATGGGATTTGACAAACAATTCAGCATTTGAGTGCTTATTCTTCCCATAATATATCTTAGTACCACATTAGTGTTCAGTTAGATGTCGTGATTAGCTTCTCACTGGCTGTCATCGGATCAATTCCAATGCCTAAGGGCCCTGGAGGATGGAGTGTATCAAACCCTATGGGTTTCTGGGACGGTAAAACTTGATGGGAGTACAAAGCCTCATCATTCTCCCATGGAATGGCTAGTGGTTTTGAACTGCTGGCTTTGTAGCTAGCAGCCAATGCTTAACACACTATGCCACCAGATCCAGCATATGAATGAATAAGTTGCTCTGAGAGTTCTGGTCTCCCTGAATCAACGTCAGGGCCAACGGTCTCCTTCTGCAAACTGCTTCAGCTGGTGAAGCATAGCAGCAGTTGCCTTAGGTTGGTGGGGCTAATGACTTGCCAATTCGAACATACACCAACTGACTACACACAAGAACGTTCATTCTAGGACTCCCCATATACACACCCCCCTTCACCTTCAGGAGGTATCAGACTGTTGGACAACGTGGCTGCTAGCCTATGAAAATGTGGAAACATGGCAGAAACATTAGTCAACCGAATGCATACTGGCAGCTGGGTCAAATGTTTAGGCTTTCCAAATAAATTGTTTGTGTGTTCTAACACGTTTTTTGGGAACACATTGCCATGGGTAGATGCTACCAAAGCACCCATTTTTCTGAGGTTTCCATCGAAGGCTGGAAGGCATGGAATGTATTTTAAACTAAACTACATGATTTGCAAAAATACACTGAGAGCAACTGAGTAAGGTTACCATTGCATGAAGATAAAGAGTTGTTTAGGTTAGAAAGATTTTCAAAGTGAATTTAGGGTGTGTTTGAGGGGGGGTGGGGTGCAGCAGTGCTACCAACTGTAGATGTTTAAAATGCAAAGTTACCAGAGAACTTGGCAAGAGATAGGGTGCTGGCCTATTTTTTTAAAAAGTG
>PVJH01016502.1:0-50389 GCA_004026705.1 Nesogale talazaci
AAGAGAAACTTGTCACTGGACCTCAAGGTTGAAGACTCTCTGGGATAATATGTTTCCCATTCAAAAAGACATGTGGACTTCCCTCCTTAAGTCGGATCTAGGAATCTAACAAAGCCAGTCTTGGGAATGTAGAATTAGCCATGGAGGACCTGACCTAGATGTCAATGGGTTTGGGGAAGAACATATTGTTAGCTGCTGGTGAATCACTGTAGCTATTTATATCAATATAAATGGCCCTCTAACTCTGGAGGTGTCCTTGGTCACAGGCTGGGCTGCAAGCCACAAGGTCAGTACTTGTAAACCACCAAGCACTCAGAAGCTTTCTACTTCCATAAAGATCGACAGCCTTGGGATTCAGAAACAACTTGATGATGGCAATGAGTTGCTTGTTGCTAAATTTGCCAACTTAAAAATAACTTGGGGACCTTCAGGCCTTAAGGGTGCTCAATGCTGGCACCCACACCGTTCGCAGGAAGCTTGGTGTAGTGCAAATACAGGGGAGGCTCACCGACGTATGATTTTAGTTCTCAGCCTGAATGATACCAGGACCACCTTTAGTCAATCCCCCCTCCCTTTTCTCTTAAGTCTTTTTTTTTTTTTTTGGCATCACTGCTCTCCGGTGGTGGGAATAGGAGGCCCAGCCCCACTGCTGGAATTGAACCTCCGTCCCAGTGGGCCGCAGTCCTGCACACAACCACTACACCACCGGGGCTCAGCCCTCTCTTAAGTCTTAAAACCTGGAGGATGTCCTTTTCTGAGAGCATTATGAATATTATTCTTGCATTTTTTAAAGTGACAATGGCAGACCACACTTTATGTGTATGTGTCTTATTTTCCCTTAGCATCTGGACAAAATATTTAAACACAGAGAACTGCAGCAGAAGCTGGTGGATGCCAAACTGGAGCAGGCACAGGAAATGATGAAGGAAGCCGAGGAGCGGCACAACCGGGAAAAGGAATATGTACCTATCCTCCCCGCCCCCCCTCCCCCCACCGCGTGCCTCGCTGCTGCCTGAGTGTGGGGAATGGCTGTGCATGTGCTTCCGGGTAACTGTTTGAATGCCTGTGCTGTGGCGGAAGAACCATCCAGGACCAGGCATTGTGCCTACAGTATTGTT
The DNA here is from genome assembly GCA_004026705.1 of Nesogale talazaci. Classification (NCBI taxonomy): domain Eukaryota; kingdom Metazoa; phylum Chordata; class Mammalia; order Afrosoricida; family Tenrecidae; genus Nesogale; species Nesogale talazaci. The sequence goes on from PVJH01016502.1 coordinate 1,119, forward strand.
AACCGAAAATAGACCTCCATTCAGCAATTAATTTTCTTCATGAGCTGGGGGCCTGCGGGGTTGCTTTCAGTGTTGGACAGCTATGGGGTTCAAAGTCCAGGCCCTGTACCTCACACACCAGCGCGCTGGTGATGCAGTGGTTTTGCTGACCAATCCTCATGACCAGCAGTTCAAAACCACCAATAGCTCCACAGGAGAAAGACTGGACTTTCTACTCCTATAAGAAGTTACAGGCTCTGGAAGCCGCAGGGGCTCCTTGAGCCAACAGTTTAGTTTTTATTTGCGCATTGGTCCCTCAAGCCCAGCCAGCACTCACCTGCCAGTGACAAGTTGCTTGCTGCTATGATGCAGGACAGGTTTTGGGGAAGGGTCCACTCTGAGATGGACTAAGAAGCAGGGCCTGGGAATGTACCTCCCCAGACCAGCCAACCTGTGGAGACCACGAGTCTGACCCTGTCACCTTCATGAGGAAGGCCCAGGATTCAGCATGTGCCATCCTAGTGTGCCCAGGGCTACCAGGAGTCGGGGGAGGGGGAGGGCATCTTCCCAGCTAACGGCAGCCATATGCTAAGCACCAGACAAGCTGCTGAGGATCAAAAAGTGAACGAGACAGTGGAGGGTTACCATCCATTATGGAGAATAGACCAGTGAGGAGAGCAGAGTTCAACAAGCAATGAGGGACAATTTCAGATCAGAATAATGCTACTGGGGAAATTAAGCGGGCACTGAAGTGGAGAGGAAGCAGAGGACGGGCTTGAAGTTGACTGATCAGAAAGGGAGGGGAGGCTGTTGGGAGGAGACCTGGCTGATGGGAGGGAACTGCCTGGGGTGGCCTCTGGGGAGCAGCAGGGAGTCCCAGAACCAGTTGGGTGCATCCCAAGGGCAAGGTGAAGTTAGCGAAAGCCCATCGACCATATGGGAGAACTGTTTCTGAACAAAGTGGCGGCCACACCATGTCGCTTTGCAGGTCTTGCAAAGTCCTTTGGATTTTCTCCTACAGAGAGTGGGGAAGTGCTGGGTCCAATGAGTCAGGGAGGGGACAGATGGGTGCTGCATCTGGAAGATTTATTTGGACCCTGGGTGGAAAATGGAGCTGGCTCTTCCTGTCTAGAATGGTGTAGCATCTCAGAAGTCTTCCAGAAGTTTGCTATGAGTCAACATGAACTTGGTGGCAAGGGGTCAGTTGATTAGTTTGTTTGGAAATAGACGGAAGAGACACGAGAGTGACAGCAAGAAGACTGTGGGAGGATCCTGCTGCCAACCAGATGCCACATGACTAGAGGCTGCATTAGGGAGGTGGCAATAGAGAAAGAGAAGTGGTGCTAGGAGGAAGTTAGATCTTAGCTTAGTTTTAACTAAAACAAAAGAGTTAGGCTGTGCTGATGGACTGAAGCCAGTAATGGTGAGGAGAGAGAGGACCAAGGATGATGACTCCTGATGCTTTGGTTGTAAGAAACCTTTCTGACACATCACGAAGTCCCACCACACCAAAACATGCCACAGCTTTCAGAGGGGAGACCCATAGAGGATGAGAGTTGCTGAACGTCACATAGTGGTAGGTGACCAAGCTATGTTTCCAACTCAGTGCATGACAATCATAAGGAGAGAATGATTTAAGACACAGTCAATGGGGCTGAGCCCCGGTGGTGCAGTGGTTGTATGCAGGACTGCGGCCCACGGGGTTGGAGGTTCAAATCCAGCAGCAGCTCTCTAGGAGCAAGGGCCGTGATGCCAAAAAAAAAAAAAAAAGACACGGTCAATTAACCAATTGTTCATATTTGGCCATTCATTCATGAGCTTCTCATGTACCTAAACTCAAGCCGAGTCACTTCCCTTAGAACAGTAATTAAAAAAATAATAATTCTAGTTTTCCAACATGGGAAGAAAGAAAGATTTTGTAGAACATAAATTGTCATATATTTCAAATTTTTAAATAAAAAATACCCTTATGCACTTAAAGAAAAGACGCATTTATTCAATCCATCTATAACCCAAGATAAGAAATAAATCATTCCATTATTATTCACAATCTAAGAAATTAGATACTCCACTCCATAATGATCCTCCCAGGTAAATTAGACTTCTGACAGGATTGGCCAGCTTCGCTGTGTAATAAGAAATCGCACCACGATAGAGGAAGAGTTAGGCAAAGGTTCATGAAGTTGAAATGGGTGACAGCATGGACAAGAACCAGACCAATGTTCCGCCCTGGGATTTAGCAAATAGCAGATTGGAGTTAAAGTGGGGTAACTGCCCTCAGCTACTCCAAGTTGGACACTTACCAGTATGTGGTTTCCAAGTCTGTGATATCATTTTATAAATGGTGAGATGTCAAAACCGATCTACTGTGTTTCTTCACCTCAAGCAGAACGGGCAGCACTGGTCTTTCTCACTGTCAAGGGCTGCCTTCCTCAGACTAGGCTGAAAGCTTTCCTCAGCAGGCAGGAGGGCAAGCTTTCCCATAATCTCAGATGGCCAGAAGGGGACTGTGGAGCTTCTACACCACGGTTGCCCCAGGTCTCTCACAAAGACTCCGTTGCATATCGAGGCAGTCCATCTTCTCTGTACCCCAGGGAGGCTTAAAAAAAAACAAAAACAACCCAGTTGCCAGCCAGCAATTCTGATTTAGGACAATCCCATGAGGGCCATACCACTGTACCGCCGGCCTTCCGGCTAGCAGCCAAGCTCACCATTTACACCATCCGAGGACCCTAGAACTGGACCAGCCTGTTTTGTTGCTGTTTGGTGCCACTGAGTCAGTTCTGACCCACCATCACCCTGTGCACAACCGAAATCCACGCTGACTAGTCCTCGCTCTTGTTGTTCTGTTTGAGCCCCTTGTTGGCAGCTGCAGTGCCATCTCTCTGCCCCTGCTGCCCTTCTACTTTACCAAGCAGAGCTCCTGGATAAGAGAAATGCTTTCAAAATGAATGACCTTATCGTTTTCTGGTTGTTCTGCATATAAAAATAATTCATGAACTTTGGAAACATTTTAAAAGTGAATGTTAAAAGAGGAATATCCAAAATGCTCTATCTTGAAATAGACTACAGAATTTAAAGAGATGATGACCTAGATGACGACTCAGATTAATCCATAAGCTTCTCCATCCTCACTAGAAGACAAACTGAGAGGTGCCCTCGGCACATTTAATGCCCAGGGATAGTAGGCAATGGTAAGCCATGTTCTGGAATTCCCATGCCTGGTCCACCCCAGTAGGTAGAGGGACTTGGCCAAGAAGCAGATTTCCACCCTACCTATCGCATTTCTTTTTTTTTTTTTTTGGGGGGGGGGCATCACTGCTCTCCGGTGGTGGGAGTAGGAGGCCCAGCCCCGCTGCTGGAATTGAACCTCCATCCCAGAGGGCTGCAGTCCCGCACACAACCACTACGCCACCGGGGCTCAGTCCGCATTTCTTTTTCTATATCATGTTGTCAGAAGAATGTATCACAAGTTGGGCAGCTGAAAAAAACAAAGATGTCTTCTCTCAGTTCTAGAGGCTAGAGGTCCAAATGCAGGTGACCAATATGACCTCACATTAACTGATAACATTGCTAAAACCTCAGGTCACATACATAGGTAGCAAGGGTTAAGATATCAACATCTTGGTGGGGGTGGCAAAATCATGTCCATAGCAGATCCCAAAATGTTTTCTTCCTCTTATACATGTTCCTGTATTAAGAGAATCAATGGACTGATAGACAAATCGATAACCTGTCACCGTGAAACAAGTTGCTACCATGAATTTTCTGCAACTGCTTTGCATGCTTGTTGTAGTTGTAGGTGGTCATCACTGAGGAGGTCTCTACTCCTAGCCAGACAGATGGAAACCCTGCCCTGCCCAGCCATCACAACTGCTGCTGTGGTGGTGCCCGTTGTTCCAGCCAGAGTCAGTCTAAGTCATTAAGGATCTTCTTCTCTTTGCTAATCTTATTCTTCCTACTCCAGGCCTGACTCCTCCAGTTAATGTGCCCAAAGTGCATGAGACTCTGTTGTCTGTTCTCCCCAGACTCACCCCCAAGGGTCATACGGATAGTGTTTCTTCCAAGATATATCTGTTTGCTCTTCCGGTTGTCCATGTTAACTTCACAGTTCCTCACCAACAACCGCAATTTAAATAAATGCACCATTCGTTCCCAATAAGCCCTGTGCATGCCCGGCTTTCACGTGTCTGCGAGTACATTGAAAATAGTAAGGCCTGGGTCAAGCCATCTCAGTGCTCCAGGTAACATCTTGGTTTGAAGTCAAATGGTGAAACAAGGGTCAAATTACATATGAGCAGCCAGAAAAGAAAACTTAAAAACAACAATGAAAAACTGTAAGCATCTAAAAGAAAAGTACTCAAGACGGCTGCTTCAGAAATATCTTTAGATTCTGCGCTACTTTCAAAACAAGTAAATAAATTAATAAATAACTGGAAATCTCGATTGTCACTTTTTTTTGGGGGGAGGGGGCATCACTGCTCTCCGGTGGTGGGAGTAGGAGGCCCAGCCCCACCGCTGGAATTGAACCTCCGTCCCAGTGGGCCGCAGTCCCGCGCACAACCACTATGCCACCGGGACTCAGCCCTTGATCGTCACTTATGGATGTGATTTTTGTCCAAAGGCAATGCTGAACTCCAATTAGGAGATCCATGTGGAAAACAGAGGCCCAGGCACTAGTCCGTGGGCATGTGAATTCATATATCTGTTTAGATTTTAAGTTAAAATCACTTAAAAATTTTGTATCACTTTTATGCCTGAAGCCAGCAATTCTCAACCTGGGGGTCATTGCAGGAGTCATCCAATCCATAACAGTAGCAAAATGACAGTTATGAAGTAGCAACAAAAATAATTTTATGGTTGGGGGTCACCACAGCATGAGGAACTGCATGAAAGGGTCGCAGCCTGAGGAAGGTCAAGGACCACTGCTCTCGGCCTTCTAGATGCTGTGGAGAGGGGCAATCGGGTGCTGAAAAACTGACCAGGATTGCTAGCTCCGCTGCCTGCACTGTGGAGACGGGTGAACACTGTGTGCTGCATGCTTGAGCGAGTGGCTATTTCTCTTGTTTTTCTACTAAAACTGGTGATCTTGCTTGAGACTACAACTTTCTGGATCAACTCTTGTCTCTACATCCTTGTGGAATTCCAAAACTTGCTTGATTGGAGTCATGAACGAAGCTACTGACCTTAAACGTACTAATTACAGCCAAGCAGTGGAGTCAGACAGCTAGGCAGTCCTCCATGTGTCCTCTCTCCTCACAGCTCCTGAATCAGGCAGCAGAGTGGAAGCTTCAGGCCAAAGTGCTGAAGGAACAAGAGACAGTCCTACAGGCTCAGGTGACACGGGAGGGGGGGGGGGGAGTAGACCGTGTGGGCTGTGCTTTCCTCACTCTTCCCAAGAGACTGTGGGTCACAGGGAGCATGTAAAAGGCTTTCCATGTGGTAGGATGACACATGGGGTCACCTTGAGGCTAGGATGGCTCAGAAGCAGCCAGGAACAGCACCATGGGAAGTCATGCTTCAGATTCCAGAGGAAAGACTCACAGAACGGCTGACCCAGGGCAATTTCTGAAGCTATCTGATTTCCCCTTCGCCTTTCGGGCTGAGCTCCCTTTCTGGAAAACATTCTTTCTCGGGTTGTAGAATACCCTTTCTGCCACCGGGCCCCAGAGAGAGCTCAAACTGCCTTTCTGGGAGAACTGACTCAGAGTTGACCTATTGCCATCAATTCTGATTCCTGGCCACATGACAGACCAAGGAGAGCTGCCCTCACGGGGCTCCAAGGCTGTAAACATTTATAGAAAGTGACTGCTTCATCTTTGCCCTCAGAGCAGCTGGGGAAGTCGAATCACCTATATTCGTATTACTAGTGTAACACACCAGCGCTCCTCCCCAGGGCTGAAGGTCCTTCCTGGGCAGTCTCCTAGAGCAAAGTGGTAGAAGCTTAGGAAACCGGAGGCCTTTCAAATGGTGCAGCATGAGCTGGAGATCCAGATACTTCACTAGTACATGTTGATGTGCTGACCACTGAGCCTATGGGAGATAACATAGACCTCCCTGCTGCAACAAAACACACTTGTTCTTTGCTTAAAAAAAAATTAAGACATTTAGAGCATAAACCATACCACTGTCTAGACAAAACCATCAATGACGTTCTGATGTCTAAAGATGACTTTTCTGGTGTGTGCACAGAAGGCAGCTATGGATTATTCCTCTGGTATGGCTTTTTGGGGATCATCTATCAGAATCATTTAAAAATACTAATCATGAGGAGTTTGAAAGTGTAGTCTTTGAGGATTACTAATAGAATCAAAGGGTTTCGAGTTCAAAGACTAAATTCTTGAAGCAGAAGCTCACAGGTCATCTGCCAGGTAGCCATGAACCCATCCGATCATAGCAGAGGGTGGTGGCAGTGGTGGCCACTAACGAGATGGGCAGTGGAGAAGGGGTATGGCTGGTGGGAAAAGACCAGGAGATCCAAATAAAGGTTTTGCTTCTAGCTCTGTCCCATTTGCAGCCCAAAGACAATACTTAAAGCTATGAATTTTTCATACAATCTCTCATAGGCCATCACTAGTCCTTAATGTTCAATGGAGGTATCTGAAGATGATGAGATAGAGAATGATTCATGGGAACCAGTGGAGTAGGGGGTGACTGGCTGATATTTTAAGTGGTTTTCCAGGACTTTCTTCCTAACCCAGCTCCGCCCAAAAGCTCTACCATACAGACCTCTCACATACAGACCTCCAATGGCCAAATAGCGGTGGCTGTCTGTGAGGTGCATTGGCTGGAAAAGGGGCTTGATTGTCTCACAAGACAAGACTGCCACGATTGACCATGACTTGCTTCCCCATGAACTCACTCACTAGAGGGGCATCATAGGCCAGGCTCTATCAAATCCGGAAACCCCACAGGACAAAGTAAAACTCCCTCTGTTGGTTTCCAAAAGAGCCACATTTGATGGGCACAGAGAACCACCTCTTTCGACCCCAAAGCAGGTGGGCTCACGCTGCCGACCTTGCAGTTAGTCACCTGATGTATAGAGCACGACACTCCCAGGAGTCCTGGCGAGGATCTAGATAAGAAGATAAATGAGGCCCCACAAGTTTCCAGTGGGTACATTTTTGAGAATCCCTGGAAAATTTTATCTTCCCAGCTCAAGCCCATGGCTCTTGGGCACTGTTTACCAAAGTAGACGGTACAGACACCACTGGGGGTGTGGGGTTGGGGGGAGGTTACAAAAGCAAACACTTACACTTGATGCGGGATGATGGGTTGTAACACAAACGTTTTTACCTAATTGCCAGGAGGTGCTGAGTAATTTTTATTTTTTTTCTGACAAGGGGACCGGAGGTGTGTTCTGTCTCAAACCACACTCTACTCTTTCATCTAGATGGTCTCAGTCCTTGCCCGGCCCTCACAGAACTCACAGACAATATTCGTGAAGAAGGGCTTTGGGGAGGATGCTGAGGGGTTAGAGGTTAAGTGAGCAATGCTCAGGATACAGCTGTTCAGTCAGGACATGTGGCAACTTTCTGTCTGGGCCGCTCACAAGCACCCAAAGGACATGCCCCTCCGCTGCTAGCCTCCGTTCCAGCTCTGTGGGTCAGTGAGCTCAGCTCCCTGAATTAATTACCCAGAGGTACCCACTCCAAAAGCCAGCCTCTGGCCCCTAAGTACCCTGCTTGACTTGCTCTGTGGGTTGGGAAACCTCCTCTGTCTCAGGCTCTGAAGTAGTTGGGTTGCTGCTCCTCCCACTCCTCTGATGCTACAGCCCTCCTCTGGATGAAAGAAGTGCCCTGGGCAGGGGGCCCTGCCTCCAAAGACAACCTCCACTCCTGGCTCTTGCTGGTAGTGAAATCAAGCCCATCCCCTGCTTCTCAGTGGGCTCCTTTTATGCCAAACAGGAGGGTATTCACCATGCCTCCTGTGAACAATGACTCCCGCCTTGTGACCCAGACCCACCCAAGAAGAGGTCCCTTGTTGGGACTTAAGGAGATCTTCGCTAGGAGAGCCCGATTACACAGCCCACTGCCTCGGCGGTAGTGTGGGGCTATATCCTAGAGAAAGAATGGGACTGATGACCCTTGGCCTTGGGCGATGCCGACCCTGTCCCCTCCTTCCTTGACCTGTTTGCCACAGCACAGATCTGTGGCTGAGAGGACCTTCCTGCGTCTCTCTTCATGGCACTTTCGAGATCCCAGACATTACTGAACCAAGAAGAAGGAAATAGAGACAGCAAGTGCAATAATGTCAAAGTCAGATGGTCTGGAAGATGGCTGTCCTAGTTTTTAAGCTTTAAAACCCTGAAAAGCCATCTCTATCACGGATTCTTTTGCATAGCACTGAAAACACTCACTCTGATTTTAACCAGTCTTTAAAAGTTCAGGGGTCGCAGGAGCAAGAGAGGCAGGAGAAGGCCGTAGTTCTCATTTCCAAGGTCTGAGCGAGGCAGCTATGCAGGCTGAGAGACTACTCTGGATTGTGTCCCTCCAGTCACTTCAATGAGCGGACAGCAGCTTTGCCAGTTTGGGGGCCTGCATCTCACTTCAGGAAGAGATGTCTGACTTTCTATTCCACAAATCAAAGCCAAAGAGTAAATGTCAGAGATGTCCCATGGGATACCATGGTCACCGCCAATGAGTGCTCCTTGGATCAATAAGGACACATCTGGTCATTGATAGAGAAAATCAGCAAGATCTGACAAATAGCTCGGGACACAAAACACCAACCAAAGGGAAGGAGCAGTGAGGATTCGGTAAAAAAATGTGTAATCAGAGTCCTTAAAAGCTCAAGTTCTTACCTCGCCCACAGAGGAGGAGAGTGCATCCTTGTGAGACACTGCTGTCATTGCACATGCTCCCCAATGACAGCCCCCATATTTGCTATGAGCACTCAGACCTTGCTGTGAAGGACACGGTCTGGGATGAAACATCAGCTAACAGGGAAGAGAATGGGTGCCTGGCCCAGACGCTTTAGAAGTGAAACATGGAGGCCACTCTTGTCATGTCTGACCATAGTCGAGTTGGTTTCTCTTTCTGCCTCTGGCAGGTAGGCTGACTTCTCACATGTCCCATCCTTCTCTCTCTGCCATGCCAAGCAACGCGAAGGATGTCCCAAACACATGCATCCTGTGGGTGTAATAGAAGGGAGAAAACTGTTGATCACACAGCTCTCAAGTTGACAGGAAGCATAAGAAGAGAGGGCTAGGAGATGACAGCCTGAGAAGGGCACAGCCCACATGGGCTTTGCTCCCCGTGACAAAGATGCCAAAAGGCAAGACATAAAAGACAAGCAGAATAGGAGCAGCAGTCCAGCTAACCCTATTGCCTCAGAGTAGATTCTCAGCACAGCAACCCTGCGCAGGGCTTCTGAGACTTAACACTTTGTGGTAGCAGATAGCTTTACCTCTCTCTGAAGAGGACCTGGTGGGCTTCAACTCCTAACCGTTAGGTCAGAGCCCCCAAGAGAGTCACTGGAAAAAGTCTCCAGAGGGTGATGTTGAGGGAGACAGTGCTCCCTGCACACCGAGTGTGGCTGTCTTCTCCACGCCTCAAGGTAGCAACAAGAAAACTCAGAGAAGAGGAAAGAGATCTGTCTGAATTCACACCCAAGATGGAAGTTTTTCCCCAACGAAAGGAGAACTGGCCACGAATGGGCGAGGGAGCATCTTCTGAGATGCATCAGTGAGAAGGAACATGCGCCGGCTCTTTCACACGGAGCCCTGGGCCATTCGCTGCGGTACCGAAACCATTTTAGTGGATTCCAGCTAGTGAACTGGAAAAACAAAATTAAACAGAGCTGAGTAAACTGTACCAAAGTGATTGCACACACTAAGTATTGTTCTATGTACCTGATGTGTGTGAAAGAGAAAGAGAGAGAACGTCAAACTCTATGTCGACTTCCTGTCCATGGGTTAGGGTATCCCTTACTATTCTCCCTCAAACTTCATAGCAAGGAATCATGAGAAACCAGTTTAGACCACCAGGGCTGCCCCCCTAGCTCACTGTCTGTCCCTGTCCTCATGAGGGGCAGCTCCACAACACTCCAGTCAGTTGATGTTTGATGTGTCTATGAAAATCCGATGTTCTTTTGAAAGGAGTTGTGCTACTCTGTGTTTGTTCGCTGCAATCATCTCTCTGCTGTTCAGAATCACTTGGGAACAAGTCAGTCCAGATACAAATTGTCTGCGTGCAAGGAGTTATTCCCCTTGCACACATTCCACCTTCCAGCTGCTGCCCCCGGAGTGGGCCTAGCTAAGCAGACAGCTTTTCTTCAGCTGTGTGCTTCTCTGCTTTCAAAATGACTGTCCCACAGGCACGGCCAGCTGGCCTGTTGTTTCCCTCTTTCTGGCCAACAACCCAGCCTTCTAGTCTGCCAAGTGCAGCCTCTGCTGCTTTTTCACATAAGAGACCTCTCTGTGACTTTCTGAGAAACTGGGAATGTTTGGAACACTTGAGGCTATCACAGATGCATTTGAAAATAGAGGTTCCACCAACTTCAATGATATGTATTAAATCTCTAGGCCCTCAAAACTCATTATTCCAAAATAGTACCTTTAACATACGATTTCATTTTACCCTTTGCCATTAGCAATCAAGGACTTGCACAGTTTTTTCCTCTGCCCAAATCCCATCCCAGTGCAAGCCTTGGAAGCATGAGCACTGAGCAGCTGATTCACCACTCCTAAGCCATAGGAGGGAGTCCTGGTGGCGCAGCGGGTTACATGTTGGGCTGCAAACTGCAAGGTCACCAGTTTGAAATTACCCACCACTCCATGGGAGAAAGATGAGGCTTCCTGGCCCATAAGGGATGAACTTCATGGCAATCAGTTAACCGATAGGATGCTTTTGCACAAATTAAATTAATTTCTGTTACATTCATCTGTAGACAATTGATGAGATGAAATTGATTTTGATAAAAGGGGACTTCTATCACTTGGTTAAACACTATAAATACATGGAACTACAAGGCGTAGGATGAAATAGCAATTGTGGTATCGTTGGGTAGTGCACAATTTGTACAAGGACAGCAGCCTCTAGTCTTAGTCTTCTCCACGTTTTCCTCATCACTTCTTTCCATTGGTCTACATTCTTCCTCTCCTTCAAGTTCAAGCTCAAGACCACCGCCTTTTCTGATGACCCATTTCACTTAACTTTCTTTGTGTATTATATTCTTGAGAGCATTTTGCTCACAACCTGCTTGTCAATTTCCCTCCACAGTGGTCTTCCAGTAGAAATGCAAAGTCATAATAATAATAAACACTGCCTTCAAGGCAATTCTGACTTATGGCACCACTATAAAGAACACTGTAGACTACCCTCAGGTTTCTGAGACTGCAAATCTTTAGAGTGCGGAAAGACTCATCCTTTTGCCACAGACCCCAAAGGGTTAGAACTGCTGGCCTGTGGTTAGCCGTCCAACACAGACTCCACCACAGCACCAGGACTCCGTGGAAGTCACATATTAAATACTTTCCCCATTAGCTTGATCTCTGTGTTCAGTACTTAACAATGCTTGCTGGGAGAAATTATGACTTATGAAATTGTGATGACCTGGATGATTTCATTTCTGTTTAAATATCTGCTCCATCAAAACTGCTGAACCTATTCCTAACATTGTATTGTGAATTTCCTTAAATCATTTTTCTTTTCAAATATTGAACAATGGCTTGTTGTTTTGTTCTGGAAGCATTTTGAAAGAAGCCTAAAATAGATCCGCTCTGTTCTCCGCTTGCAGCTGACGCTCTACTCGGGAAGGTTCGAAGAGTTCCAGAACACACTGACAAAAAGCAACGAGGTGTTCGCCACTTTCAAACAGGAAATGGATAGAGTGAGTGTTGTTCATAGCCTATGAAATATGGACGTTTTCTGTTTCGACAGGCAGTCTCCTTTGGATTTCATTTATCTCCTGCAAAGATATTTCAGTGCATTTCATGAAGTAATAAAGGTGTGGATTAGATTTGTGTTCTATTTCCTTATTCCTAAGTATCTGATAAAATAATCTCAACTAGAGTCCAAAAAAAAAAAAAAAAGAAAACCAACCCTAGGATATATTTTAACTCTGAGAAAGAACATGTTCTTTTTCTAATCCATTATAGCTTGCTCCCCCCCAAAAGAAGTGCTGACAACTGAACATTTTGCTTTAAATATTGAATAAAAAAAAATTCCTAATCTTCTAAAGAGAAAATTGAAAACTTGTTTACAAAAATAAATTGTTAGGGTAGAAAATATCTTATTGGCTCCTTCTCAAAATGAAAAATATACAGAACTGTATACTTTGTCAAATATACAGTATATACTCATGTATGAATTTTCAGCACATTTTTAATACAGTTTTGTGGTAAAATTAGGTGCTGATATTTGAACTGGCTTATACTAGAGTGTATGCAGTATACACTGCTACACTTGGGGCTAAGCCCTGGTGGCGTAAGTGGTTGACTGCGGCCCGTGGGCTTGGTGGTACAAATTCAGCAGCAGCTCTCAGGAGCAGCGCTGGGTAGCTCCCACGACCACCAGAGGGCAGTGATGGTCCCCTCCCCCACCCCAAGTGCTGCACTTGACAGAAACTTAAACCATAGGCAGACCACATCCACACCAAGTGGCCTTGGTCAATTCACTTAATTACCCAGAATTTAATTTTTTTTAAACTATCACTGGGGTACTAGTCCATTGCCTACTTCTCAAAGTTGTGATAGTCAAGTGCATTCCTGTACTTTAAAGAATTTGTTCTGTAAATATAAGGCAGCAATATTATTAGTGTACACAGTCTTTAAATCTTGTTTTCACTGAGTGCTTTCCCCATACAAAACCAACAACATTGTACTCTAAGCAGGTACTGGCATTCACCATGCTTAAGGGTAGAAATTTTCCTTTTGGGAAGATCCTTGTAATGTCATATTTTACAATTCAGTGAGTAAACTTAAGATGGTCTTTAAAAAGTGAAGACTTATTAAAAGTTGCAGTGTGAGAGAAATGTCTTTCACCTCCAAGGAGGGAAAATAAAGGTGTTCCCTGAATCCTTGGGAGATGGCCATGCCCACACAGAGGCTTTATTGGCTATGACCCGATTGACAGATTAGACTCCAGTGCTTCACTCTTAATCCTCTCAAGTCCCAAGCTGATACAAGATTATGTAACTACCACACCAGACCAGACAGATTTATCCACTTAAAAAAAGTGATTTTACTTATATTAAAATTACAGAGTAGGGGGAAATGGCAGAGAAACTCAGCAAACTTGGGATAAGTCGCAAAAGAAAAAAAAGTACAGAGTTTTCAGACTAAAGTGATTTTGAGCACGGGGGTTGTAAATCTGTTGTCTATTTATGGACTTTGGTAGCTCCTCTGGAAGTTAACTCTCTAAAAGTCTATTTAAGTTGACCTATATACCTTTGTGGCTATGAATTCAATCAAATCCTTAAAGGGACCAGTGGCTTTCTTTTTTTTTTTGGGGGGGGGGTACATCACTGCTCTCCGGTGGTGGGAGTAGGAGGGCCAGCCCCACTGCTGGAATTGAACCTCCGTCCCAGTGGGCCGCAGTCCCGCGCACAACCACTACGCCACCGGGGCTCAGCCCGACCGGTGACTTTAAAATGTTTATAAACCACTCACTTGGTTAAAATGTGATTAACATTAGCAGCCACTCAAGGCTCGCCCAGTTTATCCACACAGCCTGTGGGCTGACAGCACCCCGCCCAGCCTCTGTCCTCCTGGGACACCCAGCTGATGACAGCTGGCACAGCGCAGCAAGTGCCCCAGCAACAGCACACCAGGGAACATGTGCTAGTGGCCTGCCTTGTCTTTCACTACGTCCCAGCAGAGAGGCGATACCACAAACTGGGAACTCAGGTCTGCTTTCTAACCTACGGTGGTTGAGCCACCTAAGGCCATGTGGTCAGCAGGCGGTAAGTATATGTTACAGCCAAGGGAATGGACTCTCCACCACCACTCATTTTTGTTTTGTTTTTAGTTTATGCCATTTATTCTCTTTTGAAAAGTTTACTATTAGGGTATAGGCCATCATAAATACTTGCAAAGACTATGCAATAAGGAAAGTATTACATCACTAGAAATATAAAGATACTGCATAATTTTGATTCTGGAAAACTGTATAACTTGTAGTTTTGCAAAAATTTTCCAAAAACTGCTCCTTGCTATTCTGTCCTAAATGTTGGGTTTTTTTTTTGTTTGTTTGTTTTCAAAACTATTTTATTGGGAGTTACTACAGACATCGCATCTTTCCATAGTTCAATCACATCAAGCAGAAATGTACAATTGCTAACACAATCAATTTCAAAACATTCTTTTCTTTCCTGTACTCCTTGACATCAGATTCTGTTTACAGTGTCTGCCCTCCCCTCCTATCACTGTATCCTTAGAAACCAATGTAGTCTACTTGCCATGTAGTCTACTTGCCATCCCTGTACGCTCATCAATCATGGGCATCATATACTGAAAAACAGAAAAAACATACTAAAAAATTCAAGAGGGTGGCCTCCAAGGACATAACACATCTGAGATAAACCTCAAGAAGAACAAACAAAAATAATACGGAAAATGCTGAAAACCAGTTCAGGTCTAATGTGCATCAGAGGGGGAAATCAGCTGACAAGATTTCAACCATTCAAGTCCGGTTGATCATTTTGAACTTCTAAAGCCATCTCTTCAATGCATTCCATTTAGTAAACACTTTCCTCCCTTCCCTCTATCATGGATAGAGGGAAACCACCAGGGACTCATGTCTTATGTAGATCCCACAACTGTATCTTGGATATCCACTGTCATCTGTAGCCTTTTGCCAAGCAGATGCTCACAATTTAGACTCTGAGACTATTGCCTTCTTCAACAACGGATTAGATGAGTTACAATCCTTCAGCAACACCACTCTTCTTCAAGCTCACCAGAGCAGGATTACATTGCTCCCAGTCTTGTACCCCCATCTATCAAGTAGGGATAACAATAGAACCTTCCTTGTGTCATTGTTTCTAAGATGAACTTCATTCCTGGGGGTCATTGCCTTCCGTGAATGCTACAGTATTCTATGCAGGGGAAGGGCTGAAGGCCTAGAAAGCAGCAGTTGTGCAGCAGCTGCTTCTCAAAGGCACCAGATCGACAGTTCAGAGGCTCAGACCCCTTGCCCATATGTCCCATCAACAGTCTTCTACTCAGTGAAGCAGACAATCCCGTCTTGGGACCCAGTAAGGCTGCTTTGATTCTGAATGAGAGAAAACAGTAACAAAAGAGAGTGCCCCTACGTGGTGGTATGTTTCTTCCTGCATGGGCTTTGTTGTAAATATATGCTTGCCACTGACGGAGAAGATTCAGAAATAAATCATAGCTCTCTGTCCCCATCTTCAAGCCCTTAACAGGGAACATACACTTGCTTCAGCAGCTGGTAACAAAGGGAATGATCTTGAGGTCACAAATGCAGCAGATACGTTAACACTTTGTAATTAACATGAATCTACTCCAATTTTCATAGACAACTAAGAAAATGAAGAAGCTGGAGAAGGATACAGCCACGTGGAAAGCACGCTTTGAGAACTGTAACAAAGCCCTCTTGGACATGATTGAAGAGGTGAGCCCATTTCTCACGTGGATTTTTTTTTTCCTTCTCTAGTGGGCATGAGTTGAGATGAACCAAACAGCTTCTAGTGGGGGGTGGGAGGAAGAGCCAAACTCTTCACCGAAGGTAATTACAATTTTATCGTGTAAAGATAGCATTCCAAAGAAGAGCTGGATTTCTCTGAGGAGTGTGACATGTTAAATCATAATAAAAATAATCAGACCAAAGTCATGTAGACACCAACCCACACTCCTGACATCCTTTGGGACCAGAATAGCACCACCTCCTGCTGAACTCCAAATTCCCCGAGGAGATGAGGTGGGTCTTACTCAACTTTGATATTTCCAGGAGCAGGAAGTCCTGTAGGGACCAAATGAATTGATTTGAGACATCAGGCACACTTTGTAGATCAACAGAGTGCTATATTCCTCCAACAAGCAATTGAATACTCATGTAATCACTGGTAGAGTAGAGGGTTGGCACAAAAGAGGAAGGTGCTCAACAAGATGGATGGACCCATGGCTGCAGCGAGGGGCTCCCGCCAAAACAACTGTGAGGGCTGAGAATGGCACAGGACCAGGCAGTCTGGCTCTGTTGTTCACGAGGTCCGTATGGGTCAGAACTGACTCCACAGCCGCTAAGAACAGCAGCAGCAACAACAAATTCTGTTGGGTATGGACTAGGCTGGGCTGGCAGGCTAGTGCTGAGGGTTTCTCCCTGGAAAGGAGGAGTTGAATTCTTAGACATATGTGGAAGCTACAGAGCAGCACCAGGTCAGGGGAAGAGGACCCGGTTCCTGCACGAGCACACAGCACCTTTCTGAAGACCAGAAGCAGAATCCAACAGTCTGAGCTGCCAGCCTGATGTACGGGGTAAGCCTCTCTAGCGAGCATGGCTTTGCTAACAATTCATTCCAATTTGCAAGCAATTCCAAAGAGAGACATTTCTGATCCCACAACACATACATGGGAATGGCTGTTGGGAGGAGCCTCGCGCTCCAGCTGATCTGTTGAAGAGAAGACAAAGGCTGGAGGAAGGTGAAGGTCAAGTCCTAGGCCTATCTGTTAATTTTGGGGCCATACTCTTTGGCTTGACCTCTTCTAAGCCTTAGAAGCAAAAGATGCCTCTGTTTTCAGATTGTAGAGAATCTCACCCAGAGTAGGCAGAAACCTTGTGGTCTTTATTTCCGCCTGAAAAGGCCGTTGTTTGTTGTCGATGAGGTAGCTTGGGGCCATCCTGCCTACCTGGGCAGAGGAGAGAGCAGCAGGGGGTTCACGAAGCAGATGACAAGCTCTGTCTTCCAAGGCCTCTTGACTTGGGTTTGAACCGCCGACCTTTCAAAGGGGTGTCCATAGCTGGACCTGTTGGCTGCCACCCAGGGTCCTTCAGGAAAGGATGGGGGGATTGAGAGGGTAGGACGGTGCCAGTATCCAGCACACAATGCCCACAGGTGCGGCAGCACCAGGCCAATGGTCCATACCAGCCCCGCTCTGTGGCTGAGCCCTGGGAACCGTGGGCACGTTCTCAAACCAACAGTCCGGGTCATCGCCAGAGAGCACACTGGTGTTTGTGCTCTTCCGGTCGGTTGAGGTCTGCGTGTTAAGGTTTGCGTGTTTCTCTTCCGATCACAGAAAGCGCTGAGAGCGAAAGAGTACGAGTGCTTCGTGATGAAAATCGGGAGGCTGGAGAATCTCTGCAGAGCGTTGCAAGAAGAGAGAAACAAACTCTACAAGAAAATTAGAGAGGCCAAGATGCCTGAAGAGGAAGACCCAAGCCATCAGCCCTCCATCGAGGAGTCGGAACCCGGCGTGCCTGCAAATGAAGAGGTCGACTCGGAGGAGGTCAGGAGTGTCCAGGAGGCCGTGAAGAACCTGGCGGCGGCCTTCATGGTGATTCATCATCCAGAGCCCACCCTCAAACAGCCCAAAGAAAACCCCCCAGAATCAGGCAGCCCTCAAGGACCAGATGACGCAGCCCTCCAGGAGCCAGCACCCCTCCCTCCGTTTCCTACACTGGAGTCTGAGATTCCACTTCCTCCCCCACCTCCTCAGGCTAAAGCCCAAGGAAGCAAGGAGGCAGAACTTCCCCCCAAAGCCACTGACCCCCACACTGGGCTGGGAGCAGAGCCCTGTGGGAAGAGTGTCGCCACTGTTGCAGAGCGTGATCAGCCACCCCGGAAACCAGAGGTAGAAGAAACCTCCTCGCTGTCCCCAGCCCAGGACTCGGGACCAGTGGTGGAGGCAAAGGGTCCTGACCCGGCCCTCCTGATGCAGGGGGAAGCGTTAGCTGGGGTGCCTGGATGTGAGCCCAGTGCAGCTGGTGGATTGCTAGCAGAGCCCTCAAGGGGGCTGCAGCTGCCCAAAGAGGCTGACCCCAACCTGGAGGGAGTAGATTAGCCTCACCCTGTCCTCTGAGGGGCTTCCTCCAGACCTCCCAGCTTCGCATCTCTGCTCTGAGCGAGATGGAAGGGGCTAGGTGCATGTCAAGACAAGAGTCTTAGTTAGGATCCTGGTGTTTCGTCACATTATGTAGGGCACATGCAGCCTTTGCTCTTCGTCCTCCATTTCGTCCTGATTTGGAGGAATAGCTTACAATAGCAAGTTCACACGAAATGGCTGTTAAGAAGGTATTTAATTCAATTTCTTAATCAACAGCAAGATGGGGTGTTTAGAAACTTCCACTGCAATATAAACATATTGAAAAGTGTTATGTTCTATTTATTTCCACATATCATCTAATCTCTCACAATATGCAATGGCTGCCCAAGTTTCATTTAAATATATGTATTTATATATACACTCATATATACATACTTACATGTATTTGTATGTGTGTGTGCATCTGTATATGCATGGGTTTATGTGTACTAACATACATACATATAGATAAATGTGTGCAGATATGTTATACACATGTATACAGACATATATGCTACAAATGTATTTCCAAAACACCTTTTTGTGTGTGTCTCTATGCAAACTATTTAGATGCAAGACAAGAATTATCTTTTACTTACACCTGGGATTAAAGTCAACAAGCAGAAGGAAATTCAGAACATACACATTTAAACCTTTATGCTGGGCAAAAACCAGCGACCCAGTCAAATCACCCATTGAAATGGCTGTAGAGCCATTTGGGAATTCTGTGCAGAAAGCCTGGACACAGAGATCACCACAAGAGGCCTTGAACAAAAAAGCAAAATAGTGCCCTTGAAAACCACCTGCAAAGAAAGGGTTGTGGCAGAAAGGGGAGCTAAGGAGCTGAGGGTTGAGAGGTCCATGGTCGAGAAGGGCCTGTGCTTTGCCTCGCTGCACTACAGCATGACCCCGTTTCAAAAAGGTTCACCTCGTCAGCCAGCTCTTTTTCTGACGCCCTTGCCCTCGGACCCTCCCCAGAGGGTCTCCCACACCTTTTGCTATCACAGCCCCATCCTGTAGTCAGAAAGCAACTGGTCTTCTCACACTGCCTGCTCTGCAGCAGAAAGTTATTATACCCAGACCTCATATCAATAAACACTAAACAAAAGCGATTCTTTTTCCAGGCAGAATCCTCACAGAACCTCAATAGGAGAAAGTACATTTTCTTATTTTCTTTTTTTTTGTTTTTTTGTTTTTTGGGGCATCACTGCTCTCTGGTGGTAGGAGTAGGAGGCCCAGCCCCACTGCTGGAATTGAACCTTCATCCCAGTGGGCCGCAGTCCCACGCACAACCACTACGTCACCGTGGCTCAGCCCTCGAGAAGGTACATTTTCTTCTTGAGGAATTCTCCCCAGGCCAGAAGAGACCAAACGGGCACCTGCCAAATGATTTCCCAAAAGACGTGAGGCCTCGGGAGAAGGTGAATGCTAGAAACACCTGGTGTTTTCCATGGGAGCATTACATTAGGACTGCTCCATTGGATCTGCCTCAATACTGATGGCATCGATTCCTCTGGCCTTGGTGGGGGTAGTTAAGCTCCCTGCTGCAAAATGGAAGGTTCGTGGTTTGAAGCCACACAGTCGGCTCTGATAATGAGGGTAGTCAGGAAAACCCTTCTGAGTGCTTCTACTCCATCACTCGGGGTTAACGAGGAATCACTGTCAACGAGATAGCACTGCACAACCACGAAGTGCAGGAAGAATGAAACACTGAAGAAGAAAGAGAGATCTAAGAGGGCAAGGAGGAAGAGAGCGAGGGAGGAAAAGAAAGCAAGGAGGAGAGAGAAAGGAAAGGATGGAAAGAGTCTCACCCTAGAAGTTGAACTCAAGTAGAAAAATAGATGCAAACGAGAGGCTTCCTACTCACCCAGGAAAGCACTCGAGTTTGCTTTTGCCCATGGCTGCATGCCAAGACACACAAAGCGCTTTAGGCAGTCACCATGTGCTGCAAGAACTGTAAACTGGAGAGCATTTGTTTGAAGTAGATAGGGCTATGACAAGAATGCTAGTCATGAAAAATAGTCAGGGGGGTGGGGAAAGCATGTCATTATCGGAGAACCCATAAATTTTAAAGGCTTAAAATATTATAACCACAGGGTATGCCGCCAAATTCAACATTACTGGAAATCTTAGAGATTTAAGTGTTCAGGTTAATTTGGAGCCAAATATTCACCACAACGATCTGTAAGGGTGTTCTTTCCCATTATTCACAGAGACCAGATTTCCAAGAACAGTTATATAATCTTGGTAGAGTCTTCCCTCTTGAGTGTGTAGCAAGAGAAACAGGTAGGAGAGGAGCCAAAAATCCAGCAACTTGAACATGCTAACGCCCCAGCCTCATTTGTTTCATCCAAAAGACATTCATAACAACACCTTATTCACTACCATCTAGATCTTAGCAGCTCAGATGCCATAACTTGCCTGAAACTTGCAAGGCTTAATAGAGACTGTTGGAATCTATAGGAACAGTCTACATTTAATAGCCAAAGCATGTTTTATTTTAGTCCTTTGTGCTAGAATTTAGCCCTAAATGATAACCATAACTCTCAAGGTCTGAATGAAGAAGCAATTTCTACTTTTTATCCAGTTCACATACCTGTGTTTAGAGATGCCAAGTCTAAGATACAGAAACATTAGTTATAATTCTTTTCTAAATTAAATAATTCTCATTTCTGTATCAATTAAAATGATACATCTCTCCCCCAGTTCTCCATTATTTTGTCTTTAAGTTTCTCATTTATTTTTAGCCCACTTTTGTGACTTCTGTGTCATGGTCCAGTGGTTAAGCACTCAGCTGCTAATGTAAAGGTCGCCAATTTGACCTCACCAGCCACTCTTCAAGAGAGAGATATGACTGTCTGCTTATGTCAAGATTTACAGCTTCAAAAACCCAACGAAGCAGTTTTACTTTGTTCTGTAGGGCCACGATGAGTCAGACTCACCTTGATGATCATAGCGTCTCTTTGTTTGTGGTTGAGAATTGTATTTCTAAAGCCGCAAACAAAGATTATAGTTTTAGAGTTATAAAAAATGCTGTTTTCAATTTAAATTTTGGCCTCTGAATAGAATGTGTATGAGGAGCTGGGAACAGAATGTCCAAGGCTCACAAGAGAACAGAGTCCAGGCAGCTGCCAAGAGCAATGATCACACTGCCCATCAAACGTGACAAAACCCAATGGCAAGCTTTTCTTTCCACTGAATCTTAGATCCTAAGATGTCTGCTGATGACAGCTTCGACCTCCCTTTTACATGGGGTTTTTAAAAGTGGTATATCAAAACATTTAGTTACGTCATGTCACAATTATAACTAGATGAGAAACTCATTGTTTCAGACTGGAGTGTCGATTGATAACATTTAATGTCAAGTAGAATAGAAACCACTGTAGAAGACAGAGAAGACATTCTGCTAAGACTCCAGATGCTCTGTCTTTTATTAAGCAAGCAGTCCTCTCGCTCAGAAGGAACAACGCCCACATGGAAGAAGCACACCACCCTGTGTGATCTCGAGGTGTCGAAGGGATCAAGGGTATAAGGCATCAAGGAAGAAAAATCATATCATTGTGAATGAGGGGGAGGCAGAATGGGAACCCAAAGCCCACCTTTAGGCAACTGGATATTCTCTTACAGAAGAGTTGTGGGGAGGAGACGAGCTAGTTATGGTGCGGTGGATCAACGGTGAAGATTACAACTTTCCTGTATATTTTACATGCTTCCCCCCATCGCACTGTCATGATCCCAATTCCCCTTTAAAAATCCGGCGAAATCAGAGGATATACAACAGTGCAGATAGGAACTGGCAACCCAGGGAACCCAGGACAGATGATCCCTTCAGGACCAGTGGTGAGAGTGGTGATACTGGGAGGGTAGAGGGAAGGCGGGGTAGAAAGGGGGAACCGATTACAAGGATTTACATATAGCCTCTTCTCTGGGGGATGAACAGCCAAAAGGTGGGTGGAGAGAGACATCAAATAGTGTAAGATAGGACAAAATAATAATTTATAACTTATCAAGTGTTCATTAGAGAGAGGGGTGGAGGAGGGGAAAAATGAGAACCTGATACCAAGGGCTCAAGTAGAAAGCAAATGTTTTCAGAATGCAACAAATGTTCAAATGCGCTTGATACACAATGGATGGATCCATGGATTGTGATAAAAGTTGTACAAGCCCCCAATGAAGTGATTTTTAAAAATAAAAACCTAAAAGAAAAAAAAGACATTCTGTTAAAAGAAGGAAAGCCAAATCAAAACCCAGACTCACTGCCATCGAGTTGATTCTAACTCATAGTGACTACCAGGGAAAAAGAACATTAAAAGGTTTTCTGTCAGAAAGTCATTCTATATAAATGTGCATGTGTGTGTGTGTGTGTGTGTGTGAAACTTTTAAGACTTGTAAGAGGTAAGGAGGAAGAGGCATATAAACTGATTGCTTAGACTGGGCTCTCTAGAAAAGCAAAACAAGTAAATTATGAATGTATACATACAGAGATACTTATCTCAAGGAAATGAATCATAAAGTTACAGAGACTACCAGGTTCTAAGACTACGGGTCAGAAGTCAGAAAAAGAGGTAGATCCTTGACAAGAAGAATTGATTGATCCAGTGGCTGCAACAATGCACTCAAGCAGAGCAATGGCACTGAGGGTCCAACCCAGCAGCAGCAGATGAACTGGCAGGCTGCCGATGACTCCCAGCACAAGTGGGCAATTTGGCAGACCATTGGCTGAGCCCAAAGAACCTGAGGTCAGATGGTGAGCCAAGTGCAGAATCAAGACCAAGCACAGCGCGAACAAGTTTTGGCCGAGCCTCCACATATATTGGAAGGGGGCAACAACTCTGAGAAATGTCTTTCAATTCATTGGGTACTTAGAATTTGCAATGAAGATGGCTACATTGTGTCAGATTTGATCTTGTCTACATCATAACTGCCAAACCACTGAGAATTGTGGCCCAGCCAAAGGGGTCAAGGGTAAGGATTATAATGATGATAAGAGGCCTCAACACTCTAGCTTGAACTCGGAGACCTTTTACAAACATTTTGTTCAGCGTTGTGATTTTATTGCCTTTCTTATAAAATAATACATTTCTTTCCAGTAAAAAAAGAATAAAATTACAATATGAAACCTTTAGGAGACGGAAGAAAACAATTGCCCATAACTTGACCACCATTCTCCAAATCATAGTCTGCTTTAAATTACTTAGTCATCTATATTTTGAACTGCATTAAATTTAATTGAAATTAAAAGTTTTTGATTGGTGGCTGTGATTGAAAGTGTTCCCATTTCGCTGAGCGCCGGTGGCGTAGTGGTTGTGCGCGGGACTGCGGCCCACTGGGATGGAGGTTCAATTCTAGCTCCACGGAGCAAAGGCTGGGCCTCCTATTCCCACCACCAGACAGTAGTGAAGCCCCCCCAAAAACACAACAAACAAACAAACAACAAAACAAAAACAAAATAAAAAACAAACAAACAAAAAAGAAAGAGTTCCCATTTCTTTCTTTAAAAAAAAATCATTTTATTGGGGGTTCATACAACAGCCATCACAACCATACATCCAGTCATTGTATGCAAAGCACATTTGTACACTGTTGCCATTATCAATCCCGAAACATTTACTTTCCACTTAAGCCCCTAATATCAGTGTGGCAGTCATGTGCTTATGTTACTTTCATGATTGAGGTGTAGGTGTGGAGTCTAGCCTGTTAATCTGGAGATAGCCATTGAGTAGCCAGTGAGGCTTCTGTGTGGGCATGGCTTTCTCCTGAGACTTCTGGGAAATCTCACGTTACTGCCCTCTTGGAGATGAGAAGCCATCTCCCTAGTTGTTGAGAGTTAGTCTCAGAGACAAGGAATTATGGAGACGACAAGATGGCAGTGTCTGAGCTGATGCAGAAGCCGGAGAAGCCACATGGCCTTGCCCTAATGGAACCAGACCTCTGAAGCTGGAGAGGCCTTGAGAGGAGACCTGCCAGCAATGAGTTGCTTCTGCCACCATGGAATGCTGTTGATGGACCCTGAGCCCTGGAAGCGAGGAGCCATAGGGAGGCCCCTGTCGGCACTGGGACTCTGCACCCACTGGTCTGTGACTTCGTGAGTCAGAAGGAGACTTTATAGATTGATATCAGGCATATGGGTTAATATTGGACTTATGGCTTTGAACTGGACTGGGCTGGGATGCTTTCTCAATGTCCCATTCCTCTTGTATATAAACCTTTTCCTTATATCCATATATGTGTCTATGAAATTTGTTCCTCTAGTCTACCCGGACTGACACAATCAGCTCCTCATATTTCCCCTGCCTCCTCCCACAAATCCTCCATAATTAAAAAATTATTATTTTGTCATATCCTACACTGTCTGATGTCTCCCTTCACCCAATTCACTGTTGTCTGTACTCTAGAGAGGAGTCTATATGTAGACCCTTATAATCAGTTCCCCCTTTCTACTTCACCTTTCCTCTACCATCCCATTGTTGCCCTTCTCTCCATTGGCCCTGAAGGGATCATTGTCCTGGATCCCCCATGCCTCCAGTTCCTATCTGTACCAGTGTACATCTACTGGTCTAGCCAGATTTGTAAGGAATAATTAGGATCATGATAGTGCAGGGGAGGGCGGACATTTAAGAACTAGAGGAAAATTACATATTTCATAGCTGCTACATAAATACTAACTGGCTCGTCGCATCCCTATCACCCTTCTCTAAGGGGATGTCATTTCACCTACAGATGGGCTTTGGGCCCACAATCTGTACTCCCCCTCATTTATAATGGTATCGTTTTTAGTCCTTTGATCCCTTTGATACCTCATTGTCACACAGGCTGGTGTGCTTCTTCCATGTGGGCTTTGTTGTTTCTGAGGTCTAGTCGTCTTTTTATTTCACATTCCTGTTAGTTTGTCTTTGAGGAAAGTCACGGTTGTACAAGTAAGAGTAATGGCTATTGATAGCTATCAGACTTCAGGATTTCTGTGATGTATTCAATTTTTATGCATATGGCTGTATATGTGGTAGTATTTATAGAATAAATGTGACTATGCAGATACCCACTAATTTCAATCGCCTCAGATGCATGTGAAAGTTGGACAATGAGTAAGGCAGGCTGGAGAAGAACTGATGCCTTTGAATGTTGGTACTGGAAAGAATGTTGAAAATACTGTGGAGCACCCAGAGGAGAAACAAATCTGCCTTGGAAGGATAGTCAGAATGTCCCCTAGAAACAAAGATGGTGAGACTTCATCTCACTTACTTTGGTCATGTTCTCTGGAGAGGTCAGTCCCTGGGAAAGAACATTATGCTGGGTACAATGACCCTTGACCAAATGGACTGACCCAGTGGCTGCAACCAGGAGCTCAAACATACCATTGTGAGGAAGCCACAGGAGCGGGCAAGAGCTTATTCTGTTGTCTACAGGGTTGTTATATGTCAGAACCAATGTGACAGCACCCAGCACCAACACGGACACAAATAAACAGCGTAGCCACACACATAGAGAGTGTCTGAAATGATTGCTCCGTAAAGTACACTTCAACATACGCAGGTTACTAAGTAAGGCTGCTAGGCATAGGCTAGAATAGGATGCCTAAACTGAACCCAGTAAAAGCAAATGTGGGGGTGCGTGTGCCGAAACCCAACTCTAGAGAAATCAAATACAGTAAATAATAAAATGAGAAAAAAATCTAACTCTTGTTTACACAAGCAAGAAAGATAGTGACTGCCATAAATCAAAGCATGGAATAGATAAAGGTCAGCACTCTTCAAAATTGATGAGACATTTTTGCCTTCTCACACCAGCAGAGTGATGTCAACTACTGCTATTAAACAGAGCAATGACGAACCACTGTAATGAGCCTTAAGGGCCACTATATAGCTAGGGATCAGATGCAACAAGTCTGTTGCACTCAGACATCCCATATGCGAAGGGTATTTCAATGACGGAGCTTAAGTTTACAGAGAGAGTATAGCATCTATTTATAGAAAGATCCGTTTATAGAAAGAGCTCTCATCTTACCCAAAGTCATAAGATTAAGTTTATGTTAGATGGGAATACTGACCAGATTCATGAATGAAGCCAATGCTCTACCCAAACCAGAATTCCTTAGAGTCACACGATTGTGATGCTCTGGGTAAAGAAGCACATACTTAATTCCACGTGTCTCTTTAACATTCTTACCAAGGAGTTATTTCCCGAAATAAAATCTCTCTCATATAATCAACCAGAGAAATGGGCTCGCACTAGCCCAGATCTCAACCCCATTCTCTGTTCTGCAGCCAAAGAGCTGGTTAAGTTCAGGAAAATCACTTAAAGTCTCTGATCTTCACTTTACTCCCAAATAAAATGAAGAACCTTGGCCTGGAATCAGGTGGTTGGATTTGGGCCGGGGAGGGAGGGAGGAAGAGTGTGGGGGTGGAGCTATCTGGCTTTTGGGCCCTATGTAGGAGGCCTTTTAAATCATCAATATCAACTAATATCACACCTCAACAAAGCGAAATGGTTCTAGTCATCAAACTAGGGGTGAGTTCATTAAGTGTTTGACCAGTATGGCCTGTGAATGATGTCATAAATATCTAAATGTCCCTTGGCTAGTCCTGGACGAGCTGCTGGCTAAGAGTACTGGACTTTCTGATGAAAACCTCAAGAGATGTACAAAGTGATGGGGATTTTCTACTCTCTGGGGAGGGTCGATCTTAAGAGATGTGCACATCACCTTTCTCTTAAGAGTCAAACCAGGGATAGGAGACAAGAACTTATTCAGATTTTTTTAAGACACAAAAAATTAATTTTAAGAAGATATTCTTGAATCAAAAACTCTTGGATTTAATCAACCAATATTGTGGTCTTTCTAAGCACAATGTGCTATGCTATCCCCTGGGGTGATATGGCTAACCAAACAAGAGCAGCAAAGACTTCATCTGATGTCCTTTGGGCATGTTGTCAAGAGAGACCAGTCCTTGGAAAAGAACTTGGTAGAGTAGCCAGCACAGGAAAAGAGGAAGACGTTTGACAGATGGACTGACAGAGTGCCTGTACAGTGGGCTCAGCCAGAAGAACAATGTTAAGGGTGTCCAGGCCCAGGGCCAGAAAGTGTTTCTCTCTGTTCTACACAGGATCACTGTGAGTCGGAACTGACCGGACACCACCTAACCTCAGCAACAGCACCCCACTAAAACAAGGAGGTCAGCAATACTCACACCTTGGTGCTATCTGCCCCGACTTGGGGCAGGCCACTGGGGCTCCCCACTCCCTGTTATGGAACTCAGTACCATAGAGTGTGGTCGAAAGAAACACTCGGTGATCTCACATGCCACACAACCTTCAGCCACTCAGATCCAGTGAACAGAACTCTGGAAGCATTTTCAAAGCCATGTGAGCGACGCCGATCTCTGCGTGGTAGGGTGTTTGGGTAGAGAAAGGGGTTTTATCAAAGGTGATTCTGTGGGTGTGGGTATATAGGTCAGTGTGCACTTGTGTGGCAGAGTATATTTATGTGTTGGTGCATAATGTGTGTCCCTGCGTGTGGTTTTCTACAAGTCTGCTGTGTCTGTGTGGTTCTGCACAGATGTTTCTCGCCATGTGGGGATGGACAGCTGTGTAAGAAACACACGTGAGCATATTTAGGGACACGTGTCTGCCGAGGCTGAGAACTGAAACGTTGGAACCATGCAGATGGGCGTGTGACTACCTGGCTTTTCGACAGATCACATCTTGTTGCGGACATTCGTCTGCACACCTTCTCCTTTTGTGCCTACGATGTGGTAGCCTCCCTCGTTTCTGGCTGACGCCTGCTAAAGAAACAGGCAGGTGGGTGAGGCTATGAAGCTCCTTGCAGCAACTTGTGAAGTAATTGCACATACTGCCAGCCCGAGGTGACAGTCCGGCTGACTCACGACTCCCATCCTCCCCCAGAGTGGAGAATTCTTGCCAGCCTTCCTCACAGACACTCAAGTGGGGAATATCAGAAACCAGTAAGGCAAACTCACTGCCATCTAGGCAATTTCAACTCATCACTACCCGGTACAGCTTCAAGGAATACAAGAAGGGAAAGCAGATAGACAGATCTGGTTCTGGTCCAAGTGAGGGAGGGACCCTTTCCTTGGCCGGACGTGTTCGGCTGTGATCCAAAAGGTCCACAGTTCGAAACCACCTGCTGTTCTGTGCGAGAAAGACGAGGCGTTCTACTCCCCGGACAAACATAGGATCAGTTCTTTCTTTCTTTCCTTTTTTTTTGTAGGGCATCACAGCCTCTGGTGGTCGTGGGCATTACCCAGTGCTACTCCTGAGAGCAGCTGCTGGATTTGAACCGCCAAGCCCTCAGGTCACAGTCCCACAGTCAACCACTTATGCCACCGGGGCTCAGCTCGAAGAACAGCTCCTTCTATCCTGCCCTGTAGACTTGCTATGTGTCGTCCTCCACTCCCTGGCGGTGCATTTGGTTCCAGCATTCTTGACAGCAGAATTACGGTCTTTTCTGTCTCCATCTCCCAGCTGAAACCTGCACTCAAAAAGCCTCAAACTCACTGCTGTCAAATAACTCTAACTCAGAGCGACCCTGCAGGACAGAGTAGAACTGTGGGTGCCCGAGACTAGAAAACTTTATGGCTCGTGGGTTCAAGCTGCTGACCTTGCAGTTTGTAGGACAATGCTTAAACCATGGTGCCACCAGCTCTCCTCAGCGGAGAGTAAGTCTCTGACTACGAAAAACGTTTCCCAGTAGTCTGGTGGATGTGCAACATAGGGAGTGTAATTGGTGGCACTGAATTGTACGCTTAAACAATGGTATAAAAGGTTATGCTGTATATGTTTTGCCACAGTAATAATAATAATTTCAAACTAAAAGCCAGAGAGAATTTGTGCTCTAATCAGTGAGTCAGAAGGTAGTAGGCCAGAGTTGATGGCAAATTTCTCCAGCCAATCAGCCCTGTCCATGACTCATTCTCTGTGCAGGGAGATGGTTTGTTTTGCTATGATTCAACTCATCTCCCCAAAATACCCCGTACTGACTAGCTGTGCTGTCGAAGGAGGGCCATCA
Organism: Nesogale talazaci; assembly: GCA_004026705.1. Lineage (NCBI taxonomy): Eukaryota > Metazoa > Chordata > Mammalia > Afrosoricida > Tenrecidae > Nesogale > Nesogale talazaci. The sequence continues at coordinate 30,101 of PVJH01016502.1, forward strand.
AGACAGATCAAGAAGTCCTCCAATTCAGTCCAGGAATAACTTAAAGCAATACCCAATGGAAAGAGAGGAGGTGCGTGTGGTTTAACAGGGAGGGCTTGTCAGAACAAATTAATCGCCAGCCACACCAGTGAAATGATGATCTTTGGAAGTTCAAGGGCAGAGAGCAACTCAGTCTGAGGTAGAGGAAAGACAAGCAACAAGAGAGAAGGTAATCACCACCAGTGCAACCCAGTGTCAGCCTCTGAGCTATCCAAAGAAAACATACAAAGCAATGAGAAAAGGCTAATAAGCTCCCAAAGACCAACGGACAGAGACAGTGGGTCAGACAGGCGTGAATGGACAGAGGGAGCCAGGCACTGAGGTGCACGGAAGGACTGGAGTGCATGGTCTGCATTGTTGTTGGGTGCCCTGAGTCTATAGAGGATTTTAAAACAGAAGCAATACCAACTACAAGTTAGTCTGCGGCTCCTTCTCATGCATTTCAATCCTCAGAAATGCCATTAGTACGTTGGCCTTCTCAAGCTTGAGAAGATCACCCTCAACTTAAACATCCCCCATCCTACCCTGTACACTCATGGGTTCAGGATCTGTATGAATGGGTACCTTCTAGAAGAAGAATTGCCAATAGTGAAGAGACATCAGACAAGTTTTTTAAAAATATAAGACATAATTATTTTTTGCCTAGTAGACGGATGAAAAATTAAATATTCGTAAAAGCCAGTATTAGCCAGAATTGGAACAAACAGCTGTTCTCCTAGGGATTGGTCTAGAATTGGGCCACCTGTTCTTTTCTTGCCCATTTGGAAGGGTTCTGGGGTAGCTACATAATCCAGTGTCAACTTAAGAAGGTTACGAGTGAAGGGATGGAGTCTGACCTGTCAATCAAGATATAACTAGTGAGGCTTCTGTGTGGGCATAACCTTCTGCGGGGAATTCTGGGAACTCCTGACTTTCCTTCTTGGAAGCTGAAGACGTCTCTCTCTCCTTCTCTGCTGCCTCCCTTGGAGACTCTCCTGACAATGCTGACTTCCTGTAAGACATGGACCTGCCCTGATGCAGACCTCTGGAGCCAGAGAAGCTACGAAGAGACCCCGGTCAGCGCTGAGATGCTTACAATGCCACTGGATCCGGAAGACTTCCAACCCAGTGGCCTGGGATCTTCCTGCATTCAGCATCATTGCACAGGTTTCGTGAGTCTGAAGAAGGCCTTATAGATTGGAATCCGACATATGGGCTAATATCAGACTTATGGACTTGAATGGACCAGGCTGGGATGTTTTCTCATTATTAATTGCTATTGTATATAAACCTCTTTGTTATTGACATATGTGTGCTTATTAATTTGTTTCTCTAGTCCACCCAACCAACACGGGTTCTTTCAAAGAGCATGTTCACAGTACCTTTGGCCCTTTTCTAACATGCCATATCAACAAGGGATGCTTGCCTGCATCCCTGCCCTAACCGAAGCATGCTGTCCTCAATACAGACAGTCTGACAGGGGCCTTCAGGTGGAGAGCTCCAACACCCTCATCCCTTCTGCTCACAGGGATGGCCACAGTAAGACATTCTATACAGTACTCAGTTCTGAGACAGTGCCAGAATTTCCATAGAGGAGGGGCTGATAGACAGCCATGTGGTTGAGAGGGAGTGCAGGAGGCAATTCGACCCATGTGAAGTTGCATTTGCTCATGACAAGGTCACCGCACTTCCTCATCTGTTATCTTGTATTGTGAAGGCACAGAAACCTTCAATTCCCTTGTCAGGCAGGCCCACATTTACCAAGGAGGGAGTCTGAGTGATCTGGTTCTGCTATAACAGAAATACCACAAGTGGGTGTTCTCTAGCAAACACTTTTTTTGGAGTTTTGGAGACTAGAAACACAGCACCAAGGGAAGGCCTTCTCTCCGAATTGGTCCTACGAATGGGCCTGTCTCTTCAGCATCTATGGCTGGGTTCCTTGGTCATCTTCATGGGGCATCTCTCTTTCTCCATTTCTGCTGGCTCCCTCATTAGTTTCATCTCTTTGGTATCTCAAGAGAGATTGACTTAAAACTAATCCTACACGAATACTACCTTATTCACATAACAAAGAATCCCCATTCCTAAATGGCATTATGAGCACAGGCAGGAGACAATTCAATCCATAACACAGGACCTCAGTCTTAGCTAACTAGTGGTGCTGTATACTCAATTGGCTGAAAGAGAAAGGTGGCGAGTCTGGGCTCAACAGCCCCGCTTGCTGACCACATAGAGGAAGCCTGCCAGAAGAATAAAGTCAAGGCAGGAGGGGCGACTATCATTCATTTCAACAAAGCCATTCCTCCACTACTTTTAATTCTATTGCTGCAAAACTTAAAATGTCCAGATGTAGGCAGTCCTTTTTTTCAGATGCACTATTTTGTTCCATGGATTAATTTGCTCATCCTCACGCCAGCATCACCTCGCTTTCATTGCTGTAATTTGTGTAATCTTTGCAGGTGCCCCTGCTTTGCTGTGCTTCAAGATACTACTGGTAATTCTGAGCCTTGCTCTTTCTGTGTGAAATTTAGAACTTAACAGGAAAAACCTTCTAGGATTTTCATAGGAATTGGATTTTACCTGTAAATATATTTTCTTTGCAATTGTTTCTAAGAACACAGAATCCTTCAGGAAGAGGGAGAGAGATGGAAGAGCCACCTGCAGGAGTGTACAGGCATCCACGGAGGATATGCTGAGAAACAACAATTTCCTATTTTTATATCTTTATGTCATAAAGATTTTTAAGATTTTACAGCAATTCTTTTTTATCCACCTTCTTCTTTGTAGTGCTTTTCATTAGTAAGATGTCACCCTAAGTACCCCTTTTCCCTCCTCCTTTCCTAGTTGAAACAGAATGTCTCGTTGTGGCTATTCCTATCTAACTTGACAACCACTGTTTTCATTATTTGACTCCTAGCAAAGATGTCACTTTGAAAGCAAAGGTGGGCCTGACCCAAGCCCTGGTATCCATCTCATATGGATGTGAAAGCTGGGCAATGAACAAGAAGACCAGAGAAGAATAATGCTTTTGAATCATGGTGTTGGCAAGGGATAAAGAAAGCACCATAGATTGCCAGAGAATAAACAAATCTGTCTTGCCAGAAGGACACACAGGGTGTTCTTTGAAAACAAGTACACACAGGATGCTCTTTGAGAGCAAGATCTAGTCTCACATACTTTGGACATGACATCAGGAGAGACCCGTTTCTGGAAAAGACATTATGCTGGGTACAGCAGAGTGACTGCAAAAAGAAGATCCCCCCAAGAGATGGGTTGACACAGGTTATAAACATTGGCTCAAACATAATTGAGAGGATGGTGAAGGGACAGACAGTGCTTCTTCCTTCTGCTCTACCTAGGTAGATGGGGGTTGCCACCAAGTTGGAGGCACCTGACAACCGAGACTTATTCAACCTGAGTTGGGAACATGTGCACTTCACATTTTTCATTGTGCTGAGTAACATATATCCAAGAAAGAAGAGAAAGGACTTTTAATGTAGGAAGTTCAAATAAATTTTAGCAAGAATTCACAAACCCAGAATCTGTGGTTACAGAGAGTCAATCCTTAATAGGAATCAGGTCAAGTTTGTGAATCTTTTCTTTTCAAATTAGCCTTATCTTTACCAATTTTGTGTGTGTGTGTGTGTGTGTGTTTAAGTGTCTAATGCTATCATTTACTACAAAAGATGTGTCAAAATCTGCTACCACAATTCTGAAGTTTTATATTATGTTGTATCAATTATCGCTTTTATCTGAGGGGGTACCCCTCCCCCAAAATGAAAAAAAAACTCTCCCTTTTTTGAATGATGTATCAACCCCCACCCCACCCCGACTCGAACATCCAGCAACTCACTCTGAGTTAGTGTACCCAGTGGTATTGTCTGGGAAGGTTCTCTCTGGTCACAGTGAATTTTTTGTAAAAGCAAGTTCACTTGAACCTCGTTTTTTTGTGATGGTCAATTTAAGCGAATAACATGCAGTTGTGAAAGCTGTTTGCAGCTGGTTCCAGGTCAGGAAAAATGCACCAGGAACTGCTGTGAGGTTGAACACAGCTTATGAGGACAGCACTTTGGGAAAAACTCAAGTTGTTTTCTCATATCAAAAAAGGTGAAATGTCAATTGATGAGAAACTTCATTCCAGTCATGCTTCAACTTCCCGAATGGATGAGAATATTGACTTGACTCTGCTTTTGTGTCAGAGGAAACCAGTCTCTAACAACCGAAGGGTCTGTAGGCATAATTGTACAGTGATAATATATCAAAGTTACAGTAGAGTCATAGAAGATAGGAGAGAGAACAAAACAAAAGAAATCAGACACATTTTATGGTAGCATGCTCACCTCAGCCTCTCTTGATGGCCCATGTGGAGGGGGGGAAAGAGAGAGAGGAAGAGAGCATCTTTACTAACTTGGGATATTTGTAGGTAACCATAAGACATACATATTCAGTAGTTACTTATGTCACAAAGTGAGTGGTTACTACAGTAAAGTCCCTGAGCTCACAGGTGAGGAAACCGAATACTTGCATTGGGAGAAGGTATGAGGGGAACTGCGTGACATGGGATGGGAAGAGATAGGAACAGGATGTCTGCTTCTATAGTGAGGTAAAATCAAGCATGTGCTCACTTTAAGACATCTTAGATGATAGGGGATAATCTGTGGGAATGCTATTTAAAGCAGGAAAGTGTACTTGGATTTTATCTCTAACTTAACAAAGTGGTGGCTTTCCTTCAATGATTCCACACTAGCTTTCCATGTTCCCTCTGTTATAAGTTAGGGAACGTAGTCCTCATCATAGTTCCCTCAGTGTTAGTTTCCCACACATTTGGAGTTAGTTCCACCAGGTCAGACTGCTAGTCAAGCTTTCTATTGAGAGATTGTGAAAAAAAAAATGCATAAGAGTGTGCAGTGGGGGGGCGGCGAGGGAGTCTGATTTTTGGCAGATGGAGGACTGGTTTTAACAACATAACAATGCACCTGCTCACGCAGCCATCTCCGTACTCGGTGTTCTAGTTTTTGGCAAAAAGAACAGCACACCTCTCTTGCCCCATACACCTGACTCACCTGACCTCACTCCATGCAATTTCCTTTTGTTTCCTCAAATACAGAGGGACATGAAAGGACAGTGATTGCATGACTATGGAAGAGGTGGGAGTGGGCTGGGAAATGAGGGAGGTACTGTCAGTCATCCAAACAGATGAGTTTGAAAAATGTTTCCAGGAATAGAATTACAGATTTGACAAATGTACTAAGTGTAACGGAGAGTACTTTGAAGGTGATAAGCTTGCTTTTAAAGAAAATTTAAATACATAACTTTGAAGGGGAAATTCTGTTTGGGAAGGGGAGTACCCCCCACCCCATTTTATTACCATTGTTATGAGATGTTGCCAAGTAAATTCCAGCTCAGAGTGGCCCTTAGGACAGGTTAGAACTGTTTCATGGGTTTTTTAGGCACCATCTTGATAGAAACAGATTGTCAGGTACCATTTTTTCTTCTAAGCTCCTAATGGGTCCAAACATCGACCTTAAGCAGGGGACCCCAACAGGGGTCCTTTATAAACAAGCCATACCATCAGGTGTCCTGGTGTTATGGTTGGACAACCAAGACATCTTCATGTTGCGAAGTTTATTTTATAATTATAAAATATCCCTTTTCCTTTACTTTTGCTTATTGTCAGAAAGTACCCTTTGCATATTAGGAAAGGTACATGAACTTTTCCTTTTCCATCCAAATTTCTCATATTTTGCAACATGCATTGAACACAACAAAACTCATCTACTTCTCTATTGTAGCCACACTGACAACTTTTCATCTTTTCATTAGAGGCTTGATTCATTTACTGTTAATATTTTGCTGTTAGATGTAGGATTCAACACACCACCTGGTATTCTTTTTTAAATATTGCTTTGCCGATTCCTTTCTTCTCTTCTTTTGGATTATGAATTTTAATGATGTTTATTATTCGATTTCATCCTTCCTCCACTAGGTCTATTTTTCTATTTTCTGTTAGACTATCTTTAATCACCCTTTTAGGGGTTACCGCAGATTTTAACATTTATTCTTGACATTAAAGTCTAATGACTATTAATACTTTTATCGTGCCCGAGTCACAGCAAGGTCTCTGAGCACTTCAACTCCACCTACTCCCTGAAGACCTGGTGACACAGTGATTATGTGTTCCCATCGCTAACTGTGAGAGGTCGGCAGTTCTCGACCAGGTGCTTCTTGGGAGGAACAGGAGACTTTCTACTCCCTCACAGAGTTACCCTCGTGGAAATCCACCGGGAAAGTTCTACTCTACCTCACAGAGTCACTCTGAGTTAGCATCAACTTGACAGCAGTATGGTTTGGTTTTTAATCAATTACTATCTTTTGTGTCATTTTCACATAGGAAGTGGCTTCAAAGGGTTACTGGAAAATCTCCACTATCTTTTTGTTTTGTTTTGTTTTTGGTATCACTGCCCTCTGGAGGTGGAAGTAGGAGGCCCAGCCTCCTGTGGAGCTCATGCTGGAATTGAACCTCCATTCCAGTGGGCCGCAGTACCGCGCAAAACCTCTACGCCACCAGGGCTCAGCCTCCACTATCATTAAATTCCATTTTTTCCATGAACTTTTGAAGCACTCTCATATTTTCATTCTATGTATTGTTCAAACACATAAATACATGATTATGATTTTGTATGGTCAGCATTTATTTGTAAGTCTTCAGATAGCTAATACTCTCATCATTCTGCATTCCTTTGTGCCACTCAGTTCTCTCTGGATCATTTTCTTTCTGACTGGAGACTTTTTACTTGAATCTACTTTGGTATGCTTATATCTGTGACAAATGTCTTCATTTTATCTCCAGAGTGGAGTTTCCGTTGTTGTTCTTATTGTTTTCTCTGGGGGCAGCATTCTAGGATAGACGCTCCTATTGTTCAACACCATAAAGCTACTATTCCACTTCCTTCTGGCTTCCCTTGCTTCTGCTGAGAAGCAAATATGGAGTCTTCTTGTTGCTTCTTTGAGGGTAATTCTGTTTCTTGGTCTCTATTCTCCTGGTAATTTAGATATTTCTTATTTTCTATTTATTGTTTTATTTACTTACTTGTGTTAGTCCAGGTAGACCAGAGAAACAAATTCATAGACATGTATATGGGTATAAGGGTAAGGTTCATATATAAGAAGAATGGAACATTGAGAAAACATCCCAACCCAGTCCAGTTCAAAATCATAACTCCAATATTAGCTCATATGTCTGATACCAGTCTATAATGCCTCCTTCTGACTCACAAAGTCACAGGTCAATGGGTCCAGAATCCCGGCACTAGCAGGGGTCTCCCCATAGCTCCTCGCTTCCAGGGCTCAGGGTCCATCAACAGCATCCAGTGGTGGTAGAAGCAACTCAGTGCTGGCAGGGGTCTCCACTTGGCTTCTCCAGCTTTAGAGGTCTGGTTCCATCAGGGTAAGACCATGTGGCTTCTCCTTCGGCTCCTCTAACTCCTTGGACGCTGCCATCTTGTCTTGTCTATAGTTCGCCATCTCAGAAGCTCACTCCCAACAACTGGGGAGATGACCTCTCATCTTCATGAGGGAAATATCATGAGATTTCCCAGAATTTTCAGGAGAAAGCCTTGCCCACACAGAGACCTTATTGGCTACTCAATGACTATCTCCAGATTAACAGGCTAGACTCCACCTCTATATCTCAATCATGAAACTGACATAGATACATGACCACCACATTACTTTTTTGGTCTTAGACTTCAGGAGTTTTCTAGCCAATGTCTATGTACACATTATATTCCATTATATATAAGTGTATGTAGCATTTCTTTAATATGTACATATTATACATATATATAATGTACATATTGATATCCGCTGACTCTTTAGAACATAATTATTGGCCGTTACCTCCCAATATATTGGTTCTTCCCATCTCTCTCCTCTCTGTCACCTTGAATCTCTGTCCTTGATTTTCTTTTTTCTTGGGTTCTTTGTTCTACCTGTTCTACCTCTTACTTGTTCCCTGTTCTACTATCCAATATCCATTTTCTAGGATCAGTGCTGACTGTCATCATGCCAGCATCATTCCCTCATCATTATTTCTTTTTTGGGGGGCATCACTGCTCTCAGGTGGTGGGATTAGGAGGGCCAGCCCCACTACTGGAATTGAAATCATTATTTCTTCTAACTCATTTTCCAGCTTATGTTCTCTCTTCAATTGTATCAAAGAATTATTAAACACATCAATTGAAATGTTCATTTTAGTCACCTAGTTTTATATTCTCCAGCTTTATACTTTCTATTTGATTTTCTAAAATAACTTCCAAGTCTGCGCACAATTCCACATCTTGAACATATAAGTAGCAATTATTTCAAAGCCCATGTCTGGGTTGTAAAGTCATTGCCATATCTAGATTTCTGAGCACCTACTTGGCTTAAGATAATTTTATCTTGATATTTGCTTGATAATGTTTGTTTGCATGCAGGGTATTTTCTGTGAAATTTTTTTAACCAATTTAAAGCTATGAGTAATGCTATCTTCCTGAAGAACATGTTTATTTTTGTTTCTGGAAGACTTCGAATGTATGGGGAAGTTACTCTACACAATTATAAATTGAAGTGATTTGAAGTTGGTTTTCTGTGTTTATAAAGGCTTGGTTGTTCCCTGTAGTGTAGTGGTTTGAGGGTCCCCTCAAAAGCTCGGAATGTTTATCAGGATCCTACAATATTGGTTAGCTTTACACTCAGACATCTATTCCCCACATCTCAATAAACTGCTGGGAGTTTTTCTCAGCTTCTCAGTCTTAGGGCCACAACGTACATGTTGACAAGTGCCTCCAGGGGGAGATGAGTTTGAAAAGCCACTTCATTGATTTTTTTTTCCTCTCCATAACTTTGTCCCTTTAAAATGCCCCTGGCTTGGTAACCCTCCACTGCCTTCAAACAAACATCCTGTGTGTGGTACCCCATTTTTTAAAGTTGTTCTTGGAAAAAGTGTTTCCTTGCAACAAGTCTTCCCATCCTTACCAAAAAAGAAAAAATGCCCAGTTGGACTTTTGAGCATCAACTTATCATCTGGAATCTGGAGATTCATCATAATTACTTGAATCTCTAAGAGGAATGATTTCCTGTGATTTTGATCCCTTCGATTCTCTCTCTCTTACACATACCCATGATGGATGATTTATGTGGTTGTTTGAGATGAAGACTTGGCCTTTGCTGCTATCTGATGTCATGGAAATGCTAAAGATCGAACAGGGTCGATGCAGGTGGTTCAGTTTCACCCCCTGTGCCAACTTCAATGGCTGCCCTGGTGTCTCTGTGCTGGGAAGGAGGCTCAGGCTACAGGGGGTCCAACAGGGGAGCGCCATGTCAGAGATGAGTAATGTCTCCTCTACGAGAAAAGATGGAAGCTGTCCAGAGTTTCCTCCTACCTGGCTGTGCAGTCCATGCTCACAGAAGCAGCGGTCAAAAGGTCAAATGCAGCTGTGCACTCGACACATCTGCTGCCCAAGCCCTCTCTGAGGGGTTGAAAAGTAAGGGGGCTTCTACAATTTAATAAAAAAGAAGAAGGTTTCTAATTCCTTGTAACTTAACACAGAAAGATGAAAGTAATTTCTTTTTCTTTTGAGTACAGTCTGGTCCCCATGCTTGTTTAACTAATGTGTTAGGATTGACACTTTTAATTCCAGACCCAGTCATACCAAGAGTGGTAGTTACATAATCTGGTGTCAATTTGGGACGTGAGAGGATTAAGGGTGAAGGGGTGGAGTCTAGTCTGTCAATCGGGTTATAGTCAATGAGGCCTCTGTGTAGGGATGACCTTCCCCTGTGGATTCTGGGAATTCCTCCACTTCCTCTTTGGAGACAGGAGACACTTCCTCTCTCTGCTCATTCCCTTGTAGACTTTCCATTGACAGGACTCATTCACTGAGAGATGTTCTACTGACAAGGCACATGGCACTATGCTGATAGAGACCGTGCCCTGGGAACTGGAGGAGCCACGCGGAGACCTCTGACAGCACCGAGATACTTCTACCGCCACCGGATCCACAAGACTTTGTACCCATTGATCTGTGATCTTCCTGCACTTGACGTCATTGCATGTGTTTCGTGAGTCTGCAGAGAACTTTATGGATTGGTATCGGACATGTGGACTAATGTCAGATTTATGGACTGGATCTGGACTGGGCTGGGATATTTTCTTGATATTCAATTTCTCTTGTACATAAAGCTCTTTCCTATACAAAAAAGGCAAGCAAAGGGGTTACTTTGAGGACTAGTGCAGAGCTGGCTCAGATCATGTAACTTCCCAGTGCCTTGTGTGCGTATGAAAGCTGGACATCGAATAAGGATGAGTGAAGAAGCATCAACGTGCTTGTCTTTGATGGAGGCGGCAAACGGATATCAGAAGTCCCACAGACTGCCAACAGAACCACCTGGTGTGTGTCGGAAGAAGAGCAACCAGACGGCTTGGCAGAGGCAAGGAGGGTGAGCTGTCTGCTGGCGGACTTGGGACATGACCTGAGGAGAGACGAGCTGCGGGAAGCACGTCATGCTCGGTACAGTAGGGGGGCAGCAAGAGGAGAGGAATGTCTTCGACAAGGCACATTGACACCAGGGCTGTGACAAGGACTCTGATGTAAAGCACCAAGGTGAAGATGATGCAGCCCCAGGCAGTGTCTCCCTGTGCTGGACGCAGGGTCACGAGAACTTGGAACCAACTGGGTGGCCCCTTAGCAACCGCAACCCTCGCGAGAAGGGTAGGGATCGTTGATGAGCCCTTCACGTGACAGACATCAGAAAGAAGAGCGATCGATCTGAGAGGGTGCTCTGGGGACATGGTTGCTGCCGTGCCTCTTGGGTACACAAGGATTTACTACCAAGTCTGGTATTCATGTCCCATTAACTAAAACCCTAGCAAAGAAACAGACCCCCAAACACCATCCCTACTAGATGGCACTTCTAAAAACAAAGCGAACAAACCAACAATAAGACGCCAAATGGCAATATGGATGTGGACAGCTGGGTACTCTTATTCATTGCTGATGAAAAAGTGAAACAGTCCAGCCACTGTGGAAACAGAGCGGCCACTCCTCCCCAAGGACAGCACAGAACAGGACCCATCATTGCGCTCCTAGGGATACGTGCCCACAGGCTTTCAAGCAGGAACTCAACGGTTACCTGTACACCAATGTTCGTGACAGCTCTGTTCACAATTCCCAATGGGGGAACAAAGGTTCATCAACGGATCAATGGATAAACAAAATGTGGTATATAGCAGTCATTCTTAACCCCTTTCACAAGGGTCCCCTGAGTCATAACAGTAGCAAAATGACAGTGACAGTTGAGGGAGGTCACCACCCAGGAGGAGCTGTGCTAACGGGTCATGGCATGAGGAAGGTTGAGAACCACTGGTGGAGGGGGTGATGGAACAGTATTCAGTCATAAAGGAAGGTGAAATGCTGATACCTACTACACCATGGATGAACCTTGGAAACAGTGTTAACCACAAAAGGATAAATGTTGTCTATTTATTATCTAGAGCCTATGTGGTACCTGCAAAGCCATAGAGACGGGAAGTGGGTTCGTGGGTACCAAGGTATAGGGGCAGAAAGAGATGGGGAAAGGTGCTTCCTGGTAGGGTTTCTGTAGAGGTGATAAAAAAAATTGGGGGAAGGCTGAGCCCCGGTGGCGCAGTGGTTGTGTGCGGGACTGTGGCCCACAGGGTTGACGGTTCAAATCCAGCAGCAGCATTCCAGGAGCCAGCCTGTGCTTCCTACTCCAACCAGGGCAGTGATGTGAAGAAAAAAAAATTGGGGGAATAAACAATGGGAATAGTTGCCAAGGATTATGAACAACATCATTGTCACTTAATCACGCATTTGAAAATGGCTTGGAAGCATCCTAACAGCTCACGTGTTCCATCCCTATGTGCCAGGATGCTTTCAATCCATGGGAGTTAGATGGAAAGGGTGGCCACGCTGTCAGTTGAGGCTCGGTTGCTTCGAAGAGAGGGATGGGACAGTGACCAGATTTTCTAAAGCCCAAATGGCACCAAGGGCACCAAGCTTCCTCCCATGGCTCGTTGAGTCGGCTCTGACTTACAGAGACCCCACGTACCAGAGAAGGAAACACCGGCCGGTCCTGTGTCAACGTCACCATGGCCCAGGGCTGCAGCCCCGACCCCCCTTGTGCCCCCTGTCCATCCTTTTCCCCAAAGGCCTTCCTCTTTGGTTGCTGCCCCTCTACTTTACCCCTCCACGTTCGCCCCTGGCCTCTGTCAAGCGTGGCCCTTTCCCAAGGACTGCTCTCCCCTGATATCTGAAGAACAAGTCTCACTTCCAAGGAGCGTGCCGAATGTTCCAAGACAGACGGGTGTGTTCTTGCGGCAGCTCGCAGGATTTGGAAGGTTCTTTGCCAGAAACCCAGATTCAAATTCATCCTTCCTTCTTGGCACCCCTAGACCAGCAGAACCATAGAAGATTGGAGATCAGAACGGACCAGGGGAAGCTGGGATCGCGAATCGTCTCGATTTCCACTCACTGGACAGGGCTTTCAGCGAGGAAGACCTGATGGGTTTGGGCAAGATCTTCCAGGGCGGAGCGAGGGAGGGAGGGAAGCGCCTGCCTGTCTTCCCGGCCTGCGAGCCGCCCCGGGAGGCATCTGCAGGCAGCCAGATAACCGGCTCCTAACCTGCTTAGTTCAGACCAGGGCTTAGCTTCTCCACGTCTCCGGTCTCCCGGATTCCGGACGCCGCCTGCAAGCGGGGACCCCCAGCGGCAGCTGCGGCCGGGCTGATAAAGGGTCTGTGCCGGGAGACGCGCTGCTAGAAGCCGCCGCTCCGCGTTCCTGCCCGCGCGCGCCCCCAGCCGGCGCTCGGCACCCGGAGAGCAGGAGCGCCACCTGCCGGGCCCGCGGGGTGCTGCCCGCGCCCGCTCGCGGCTCCCGAAAGCGGACAGGAGGGCGCGGCCGGCGGGGGCCTGAAAACCGCGTGGGGACCGCGATTCAGCGGGTCTCCGCCTCCGCCCACTGTACCGACTGTCGGCCAAGTGCGGCGGCCAAGGTCTCCAGGGCGTGGATTCTGCTCCGAACAAAGACAGTCGAATTGCACCTGGGACACAGGCTGTGCCTCACCTTTAAGTGGGGAGTGGACAAGCTGGCAACGCAGTGTAGACGCGAAGCGCTTTCCGATGCCGAGCCCTGGGTGGCGCTCTGGATACGCAGCAATGACACCAAGTCCACCCCGACTCGTGGGCACCCCCTGCACGACACAGCAGCCTGCCCTCCACGTCTCCGGGGGCCGACATGGATTTTGAATTCTAAAATAGCGTGCCAGGCCTTTCTCTTAAGGTTGCTCTGCGTAGGCTCGAAACTCCAACCTTTTAGCAACCAAACATCCACACCGGTTTGCACCCATCGGGGACCCCCACCACGTTCGTTGTTGTTGGGAGGGGCTTTCGGTGACCCTGTGTACAACGGAACGGAGCGCGGGCCGGCCCGCGTCATCCTCAGAGTGGTTCCGACGCCGGAGCCCACTGATGCAGCCACTGTCATTCCAGCTCATCGAGGGCCTTCCTCTCTTTCGCTGACCACGGACTTCGCCAAACGTGATGCCCTTCTCCGGGGACTGGTGCGTCCTGATACCAGCCCAAAGCACATGAGAGGACGTCTCACCGTCTTCGGTTCCAAGAAGTCGTCTAGCTGTGTTTCTTTCAAAACAGATGTTTGTCCTTCTGGCCGTGCAGGCGCACTCAATATTCTTCGCCGACCGCACAATTCCACAGACCAGTTTCTCTCCAGTCTTTCGTAGTGGTTGTCCAACGTTCACGTGCAGAGGAGGTGGTTCAGAATTCCATAGCTTGGCGTCGGGCAAACCTTCGTCCTCCAAGTATCATCTCTGCTTTTTAACACTTTAAAGGAGCGGTTCTCAACCTGTGGGTCGCGACCCCTTTAGAGGTAGCACGACCCTTTCGCAGGGGTTGCCTATGGCCATCAGAAAACATATTTCCGATGGTCGTAGGAGCCAAGATACCACCCCTCTAACCCTCGCCAGACGGGACCACCCATATGCAGATTCTTCCACATATGAGTACCTGGCGTAAAAACTGTTACCTGTGTATGCTTCACCTTCAAACCATCATTTCATTTATTCCTTGCCTCTGCTAGCTTCTATTGCAGGGGTTCTAAACCTGTGAGTTGCGACCCCTTTGGAGGGGGTCAAACGACCCTTTCGTAGGGATCGCTTAAGACATTTGGAAAACACATTATTTCCGGTGGTCTTAGAAACTGAGACACCACCCCTCTATGTGTTTCCAGGCGGGTCTGCCCCCATGCATATGCACCCACATATGAATACCCATGGCAACAACTGTTACGCTACACCATGCTTTGCGACAAAATTTCATTGATTTGTCATTAGAGATAAATATTTCACAATACATAATTACATGTTGCTTTGTGATCAATCACTATGCTTTAATTTTGTTCCATTTGTAACAATGAACATACATCCTGCCTATCAGATATTTACATGATGATGCATAGCGGTAGCAAAATGACAGTGATGAAGTAGCCATGAAAATAATTTTATAGTGGGGGGGGGGTCACCACCACATGAGGAACCGTGTGAAAGGATCGAGGCGTGGGGAAAGTGGAGAGCCGCTGCTTTAGAGGGAGGCCTTGTGCGGCCCATACTTCTCATGTCTTACCTGCTGCTTCCATGGCAGGTGACTGCAGATCCAAGTAAAATGGAAACCTAGAGGATTTCAATCTGCTATCCATTTATCGTGAAGTTGTCTATCGGTTCGGTTGTGAGGGTGTTTCTGTATTGTTTACATTGAGCTGCAATCCACGCCGAAGATTGTCGTCTTTTATCTTTATTAGCAGGGCCTGTAGCCTCTAGGCTTTCAGCAAGCAAAGTGGTATCACCTGTATATCCCAGGTGTTTCCTGAGTTTTGCTCTGATTATGATGCTACATTCTTCATAGAGCCCAATTTCCTGGGTCACTTGCTCTGCAAAAGAAACAAGAGAAAAACAATTTAAAATAATGAAAACAAGCCCCCTCCCTGTATCCCACAGCTGACCCTGTGCAGACAGGATATCGAGGACAATGTACTGCCCAGGGACACTATGGTCCAGGATGAAATTTGTGGGGTCTGACTTGCCTTTGTTTTCCCTGCCATCCAAGTTGATTACAAAGACCTGATGGCTTCTTCAGTGCTTCTTTGGAATGGTCAGTCACCCAGGGTTTTGATGTCGAGTGCTCAAAAAGCCTTCCTTGCAGATATGCGTCCTATTTCTTAGAAAACTGTGCCGGGCATCTTTCTAAAGGCACATCCTTTCCTTGTGCAGGCAGGCCTCATTTTATTAGGCTTCACTTTTCTGCACACCCCAGATTGTGTGGGGTTTTTGTTTTTAACAAAGTGAAGGTCTGAGGCAATCATGCATCAAGAGATCGATGCCCATGTTGTTCAACTGGATGTCTCTGTCACATATTGACATTCTCACATGCCGTATGTACAACAAACCGAACCAAACATTTTCTGGTCCGCCATCATCTTCACAATCATTATTTTGTTTGAGGCCCATTGCTACAGCAATTATATCAATCCATCTTGTGGTAGTTACCACAATTTGGTAACTGGTGTCAATTTTGGACTTGATAGGATTAAGAGTGAAGGGGTGGAGTGTAGTCTGTGAATAGGATCGTAGCCAACGAGTTCTCTGTGTGGCCATGGTCTTCTCCTGAGAATTCTGGAAACTCCTGTATTTCCTTCTTGGAGGCTAAAGACACTTCTCTCTATGTTTACTCCCTGAGAGATCCTTTACTGACAAGACACATGGCACTACACCCTGGAAGCGGGAGAAGCCACATGAACCTACCCTGATGCAGCAAGATCTGTGGAGCCAGAGAAGCCATGTATAGAACTCTGCCAGTGCTGAGATGCTTACAATGCCACTGGATCCAGAAGACTTCCAATCCAATGGCCTATGATCTCCCTGGTTCCACCAGCCTCAAGCTCTAGTGACATGATCCACAGGCTAGCTTGGCCCACAAGTGGTGTGATACACAGGTTGAGGCAGAGAACTAGCTAAAGCAGCAGAACTCTGGTCCAATCACCAGAGAGCATGAGAGATGCGGTGGGCCTTGCAGAGCCATCTATCTCTTTGCCCTCCAATCAAACGATGACCTGATTAATTCCACGGGTTCCTATTGGTCAGGTAGGCACAATAAAACCAACTATCACACCTCCTCCAAAAGGATGATAGGAAATGGCCAAAGAGGTTTCCTGTTAGAAAACAAAATTCATAGATGACAGGCAGATGGCAATCTGCACAAACCAAACTGAATTTTCTCAAGCAGGATGAGGTAGCTCTCAATCCATGGTTTTTACAAGATTTTTCTTTTGAATACAGCTCTGGTAGATGACAATTTAAGTATTTATATTAACTCATATTGGCATCCATAAATATCCTGCCATTCCATCCATTATTACCCATTTCTTTTTGCAAGCCTCAATGCAAAGTAGTTTTAAAATACACATATTTTTCCACACAGCCTCTCTGCTGCTGACCTGATAGCATCTCCTTAGATGCCTGACTTCTTAATTCCCATCATTCAGTTTAAAAGAGCACTTATAAGCACTGGCTGCTGTCAGCTGCTACAAATGCACATTTAGTCATTAGATTCGCTGCTGATAGAGAAAGCACACACTACCCCGGGGGCCTGTCTAAGAATCTTCTTCAAAATGATGAGTCCATTGCAACCCTCAGTCTTGCCAGAATGCCTGTGCTGTTCGGAGGACGGGGTTTGTAGCAAATCTTGGTCTCTTTTTATGAGTTGTACAAACTGGTGCATCCTCAACAGGATACTGAGGCTGAACCCAAGCTTCCATTCATACCTCCTTCCCTCCATTCCTCTCCCTGCATCCCAGGTCTCCAGGCCAGTGAGGCATCGTTCCCTGGTCCCTGACAGCACTGGCACTCAAAGCTGCACATTTGCTTTACCAAGGTAAAAATGAAATGAAATATAGATTCTTATGCAGAAAGAAACCCCAATTTGAGCTGCCACTCAATGCTTTGGGGCCTGATGCACCTTCTAACAAAAAGCTATCACCTCCTGCTCCATGTGCTGGTGCCAAGAAAAAGGAGGTGAATACAGAAGTACATACACGAGCACAGGCCCTCTGACCCCCCGGCCGCCCACCATTATTTGGTCTGCATAGTTCAAGGAGTCCTGCTTCCTGTGGTATCCATTTATTGGTCTTTGGTTCCTCAGAAAGCCTCCTTCTTTTCCCATATGATAGTCTTGACCATTTACAAAGAGTAGGCATTGTCTTTTCTCCCAGTTAATCTCCCAGGCTGTTACAGACAACACCCCTCATATGACCTGATGTGCCCTGTAGGCACACTCATCTGACATGCTACCACTGGCCTACATGCCTCTGGAAAGGTGTGGTAGTTACATAATCTGGTGCCAACTTCAGAGGATTACAAGTGAAGGGGTGGAATCTTGCCTGTCAATCAAGATATAACTAATGAGACCTCTGTGTGGCCATAGCCATCTCCTGAGAATTCTGGGAACTTCTGTATTTCCTCCTTGGAGGCTAAAGACTCTTCTCTCTCGCTCTCGCTTTCTCTCTCTCCCCACCCCCCCCCCTCCCCTCACTCCCTGAGAGATGCTCTACTGACCAGACACATGGTGCTCAACTCTGGGAGCTAGAGAAGTCACATGGACCTATCCTGATGCAAACAGATCTCTGGAGTTGGAGAAACTGTACAGAGATCTCTGCCAGGACTGAGATGCTTACAACATCACTGGATCCATAAGACTTCAACCCACTAGCCTGTGATCTTCCTGAATTCGCTATCATTGCTTGTATTTCCTGAGTTTGAAGATGGCTTTACAGATTGGTATTGGACATGTAGGCTAATATTGGACTTACTGATCTGGACTGGTCTGAAAGATTTTCTCATAATTCAATTGCTCTTATATATAAGCAGCTTTCTTTTTTTTCCCCCAACAATTTTATTGGGGGCTCTTACAGCTCTTATAACATTCAATACATCATTTATATCAAACATATTTGTACGTATATTGCCATATTCATTTCCAAATATTTTCTACTTGAGCCCTTGGTATAAGCTCCTCTTTCCCCTCCCCTCCATTTTTTTTTTAAGAATCATTTTATTGGGGGCTCATGCAATTCCTTTCACGATCCATCCATACATCAATTGTACGCAGGTCACATTTGCACACTTGTTGCCATCATCACTCTCAAAACATCCTCTCTCCACTTAGGCCCCCAGTACCAGCTCCCAGATTTCCCTACCCTCCACGCCCCCCCCATGAACCCTTAATAATTTACAAATTGTTATTACTTTTTCACATTGTACACTGTCCAGTGGGTCCCTTCTTCCAATTCCCTGTTGTCCACACCCCAGAGGGGAATAAACCTCTTTCCTATTCACATATGAGTCTCCCTGGATTTGTTTCTCTAGTCTACCCAGACAAAAGGTATGAGCCAGACCCTCACGTAACTATTGCCAAGATGTGATTTGATAGGTAGAGTGCAGAACGGCAGCACTAGGATCTGGGATCTAGCCCTGTTAGGTCCGTTCTCACTCGGCTCAACCTGACAGAACAGAGTAGGGCTACCTCATATCACTTCGTAGGCGGTGATCTTTATGAAAACCAACTACCATCTCTCTCTCCCCCAGCCAGAACAGATGGTTCAAACTGCCCGCCATTTGTTCATAATCCAGGGTTGAAACACTGTGCCACAAGGGTGTCTGCATGCTAGGCCGGCACTGCCCAATACCACTTGTGGTGCTGCTGGGAAGTGTTTCAAGCTGCGCTGTCCTACACAGCTGCCACAACTGACCATCCAGTGTTTGAGATGTGCTTGCTGCAATGGAGGAAATCCACCTGATGTTTCATTTCACCTAACAAACTTTCACTTTGTTTCACAAAACCGTATGTCAGAAATGGCTTCTGTGTTGAACAGAACAGTTTTACCTCCTTTACTTCGACACCACTTCCCAACTCCTGCTGAGTTACTGAAGTTCTTATCGATCGGGCTCCCACCATCCTGGGCGACACGGTTGCCTTCGGGGAGCCCCGTGCAGTTTGCATTTGTCTGAGCTCATTATCGTTCCAGTCTATCAAGATTGTTCCCAATCTGTCTCTATCATGCGAAGGATTCAGGATGTGTCCGGCTTGGAGGCATCTGCAAATCGAGTAAGTATATTTGCTCTATCTTTGCAGAAGACAGCTGTGGAGGCATTAATAATAACGGTAGCTGCCCTTCATGTCGTGTTGATCCAATGTCAGAAACTGTGCTGCGCACCCAAACAAAAACAGAACACAAACTCACTGCCATCAAGTCGATGCTGCATAGCAACCGGGAGGGTGGGGTAGAGGTGTCCTTGTGAGCTTCTCTTTTTCGCGGGGGGAGGGGGCATCACTGCCCTCTGGTAGGAGTGGGAGACCCAGCCTTGCTCCTGGAGAGCTGCTGCTGGATTTGAACCAGCAGCCCAACAAGCCGCAGTTCTACACACAACCACTATGCCCCTGGTGCTCACCCCCTGTGAGTTTCTCTTTATGGGAGTAGGAGCCCTTTCTTTGTCCCAAGGAGTGACTATGGTATCAAACCCCTGTCCTTGCAGTTTGAAGCCCAACTTATAATCACTATGTCACCAGGGCTAGGTACCCAGGCACTCTCTATATATGGCCACATTCCAGCTACACACACACACACACACACACACACACACACACACACACGAGCAGTACCAGACATATTCTTAAATTTTTACCTTCCATCAGCAGAGGGTTGAGTGGTGAGCCCCCCCCCCCCAAAGGGTACATTCTAGTCCTAACCACCAGAACATGACCTTATTTAGGATGTGACTTTTTGTAACTAAGTTATGAGATGAGATTCTCCGGATTACCCAGTGTGGCAGTCATGTGCTTATGTTAATTTTATAATTGAAATGTAGGGGTGGAGTCTGGCCTGTTAATCAGGAGAAAGCCATTGGGTAGCTGATGAGGCCTCTGTGTGGGCATGTCTTTCACCTGAGACTCCTGGGAAATCTCGCAGAATTTCCTTCGTGAAGATGAGAAGCTATCTTCCCCAGTTGTTGGGAGTTAGTTTCAGAGATGATTAACCACAGGAAACACAGAATGGCGGCGGCTGGGAGGCTGGAGTAGCCGGTGGAGAGACCACATGGCTTAGCCCTGATGAAGACAGACCTCTGAAGCTGGAGTGGCATGC